>OAMR01000384.1:122379-139374 GCA_900205405.1 Echinochloa crus-galli | reverse complement strand
GTTGAGGTGACGGGGCGCCCAGGGTGTCAGTCGGCGACGGTTCGTTTTACCGTGCCGCAATTAATGCGGCCGCCCTCGCCGGGGCGGTTTCCGCTAGGGGGGCCCGTGTGTCAGCGGCCCAGCCCACGGCCGCACTTGATGCATGTGTTCCCCGGACTGGGCAGTCAAGCCGTTGTTGATGGCTGACATATAAAAAGAAATTGAGGAGGATGGGGGGAAGACTTACCTCAGCCGTCCCGTGCTTACCTCCCTTGCCTTGGTTTTCTTCGAGTTCTTTGCGTCCCTTCGTCAAACCCGAGCGCCTCCTCAGTCTCCGATCCTCTTCGTCAATCCTTCATCATGCCTCGCCGTCCCAACACCACCGCGGTTGAGCTGGAGGAGCCCGCCGAGTAGACGCCGTCCACCATGACGGAGGATTTGCTGGCCGAACTGGTGGACTGCGGCTTGTTGTCGCAGAAGGGTGCCGAGGCGTCGCCGGCGTGGATGGTGCCGCCCAAGACACACAGGCAGCCCACTCCGCCGCCAGTGAAGAAAAGTGACCCTTGCTTAACTTCATCTACCATCTTTCATTTAACATTTACTGCAGTCCATCCACTTATTCTTCTCAGAACTATAAATATTAGAGCTCTTTTACGGTGTGCCATACTAGCCTTAAAAAGGACTAGTATGTAAAGATCGGAGGACTAGTATGTAAAGATCGGACGGACCAGATTAATTGTATACTACTGTAACCGTTTTAGTAGTACTAGTCCGTTGACCCGTGCGTCTGCATGGGCTAGCGATGATTTTGAAATATCATAGTCGGTGAAGTATAGTAAGATGTTAAAGATTTATACCGTAAAGAAGATATTCCATTTGCATCACATATCTATATATAAATCCATTAGTGGTTGACTTAATCTATGTGATTAATTAGTGAGCAATTGCGACCAAATATTTAAACAATTTGATCTACTTGTTCATAATTTTTTGAACGGACAGACAATACAGATATTATCGTGCTTACTCCCCAGGTGCATAGCATGCATGGTGTTTCGGAATGCCGTTGGGGAAACCATCACCAAGCTTAAAGTATCATGTTTAGCTTCATCAATTTCGTGGCCACACATATAAATCAAAATATTTATTAGCTTTGTTTAATGTAGGATTTTCTAGGTTTTCCTCTCCTAGGTTTAACATGGGTTCCAGAGAAGTTTTCAATTAGTATATGTGAAAAGGTCTATGCTCTGCAACCCCTTGAACACCTATTCTGATGTCGTATACGTATAAGTTTAAACTTTGATATTGCATATATATGATGTTTAATATTTGTTCTGAAACATAGATTTATATATATCAACATCTGAACCATACACACTTCGGCTAATAATCTTTTGGGTTGAACGCATGACAACTACACTCACGTTTTTTTTTACTGAACCATACACACTTCGGCTAAATCTAATTGTTGATTAATCTCGTATTGCAGCAGTCTTTATACCCTTATAATAGTTATGCTTGTATGGTTTAACAAAAAGATCATATTGGTAAGAGTTCTACCAAGTATAAACTTATATAGTAGAGTTATTGAAAATGCAAATAACACAGCTTACCTTGCGCAATTTTGCTCGTTACCTTTAGTAAAGACACATTGCAGCATCATAAATTTGGTTTGTTCTCTGCAAGAGCATCACCATTATTTTCAAGCACGTACATTAATACAATCATGTAGCTCCAGGCCATACCTGCCACTTCACCTAAAAAAAGAAGTTGCAACAATGTAAGAAGTTTATAATTGGTTATCGGTTCTGCTGATATCTTTGATATTCATTAACTTCTTAGTACGAGCTTTATGTACAAATTTTATCTCCCTGGCCTCGATCTTGTTTCCTTGGTCAAGCTCCCTTTTCTTTGCCTCGACGTGCGTAAGGCACAGGCATGTGTTGCATGCACCGCTACTACCTCCGGCCACCTCCGCTTGGCTTAATTTGTTGGTCGTTGCTAACAGCATGGCTGGAACATGTCGTTTGTTTCATGCTTGCTACTCCTTGCTTCTGAAGAATCGAAGCTAATGGCACCGGCATGCGCTGTGGAAAGCCTGTCGAAACTGTTCGATCGAGCACACTGATGGCATCTTAGCATCACCCTGCAGAGCTTGTCCTGGCAACGGCGGCAAGGAACATCGCAGGCCTGCAAGCGCAGCATACATGAACCTCATATTTCCTAATTACTCTCGCGTACATCACATATGCCAACCTCCATGTACATGGCGTCACGCCTCTACCTCAGATGTTTTTCTGAATAATGCTCGCCTTGCAAAACGATGATTTACAATGGCGGATAGGGTTTAGAGGGTTAGAGCCATGCGCATGCACGTGGTTGTAAGGGAGTAATTTGGATGGTCGGTTGATTAGATTTTTTTAATGGCGTAGGTGGGTAATTTAAAAGCAAATATTAGGGATTATTTTAAACTATTTTTATAATGACATGGTGGGTAATTTTCTAAATAACTAATAGATCTAATGGATGGTGATTAGAGTCTACTGAATTGATGGCCAGATGTTTTTGATTTTTCTGAGAATTTCTAGGATTTATCTTTTTTTCTAGCGCGTCTCATGAGGATTAATGTGGAGGCTTCAAAAGGAGCCTCCAATTAGTAATAGTAAGATGGGTAGTATAAACTCAGTAGTATAGGTAGTATAAGGGTACTATGGAAAAAAATAAAATGGTAGATATGTAATTTTGACATATAAGTTTGGAATGACAGATATGTAATTATGGCATATCTTTTTTTGATCCGGCAGCTCGGACGGGCGAGACAGGGGTGCGCACACGGGCGAGACAGCACGGGTCCGGCCACCTGGAAAAAAATTTTAGGGGGAATTTTTTTTATGTTACCATAATACCCCTGTCAGTATCTAGTTTATACTACCATACTAGCAGGTGCAAGTATGGCACACCGTAAAAGTAACCAAATATTATAGGTTTCTCATTTTTTATATAGGCAGAAGTTTTTTTTACTGATTCTAATGTGTACTATATATCTATTATTATAGGATATTACTTCTTGTCTAACATCTGAAGATTACTAGTACTTGATAGTTAAACTCATCTACTTAAAAACATGTAAAAACAGGGGAAAGGAGTGTATCCACCATTCCTTTCCTAGCAACAGGTGATTGTTTCAGTTAAGTGCCATGTGTGTGTGGGTGTGAGTCCATGTAAGACTATTTTCTTCTACTACAATGATACACAGCTCTTTTGCATGTTCGAGAAAAAAATAGTGTATTCATCACATTGTTGTTGAAAATTGCATTTCTAAATGATAAGTCCAATACTATATCTAATATATGTGTTTTAATAAGCAAAGATGCAAGTCTCATTACAGAACAAGATGGAAAAAAGTAACCTATATAAGTTATATCATTTTCAATCCATTTTATTATTTATGGTATCTATTATAAAAATAAACCTCTTCATAGAAAACATAAAAACTAAATTATACCTTTGGTCCTATACATAATGTCATGTTAAACTTATTGTGTTAAGCTATACGTCAACCAAGCAAAACCAACTAACAGTGGCATGCATGTGGAGAAATAATGAGATGCTCTTTTATCTTTTATGTGTTTTGGCTTCTTTAAGCAGTCACTCATATCGTGGATGGTCCGCTCATCGACCTCTCATACTGTATTTTCTTTAAGAAGTCACCTAGCTAGAGATGATTTCTTTATGTACTTGTGGTTGTATTATTTTATATTATTTTGTGGTTGTAAAGGTTATATATACATGACAGTTTGTTCTGTCGCCTAGGGCCAGATATATTATTTTTGTGGTTGTAAGGGCTATATATACACGACAGTGGGCTTGTCCACCTGATTAATCTGTGATAATTCTGTTTTCCATTAAATCGATGATCTTTGATATTCATTAACTTCTTAGTACGAGCTTTATGTACAAATTTTATCTCAAAATGAAGACAGGCTCCGGTGTGCTCTGATATCTATCGACAGGCTCCGGCAGCGTGTGGCGAGCGCTAGGCCGGGTTCATGGTGGGAGCAGCGGCATGGCATAGCATTTCTTTTTTTTTCCTGCAGGGCTCTTGTTGGGTCTTAATTATGTTCTGATTAAGCTTTGTGATTGTTTCGAATCCAACCATCGCCAATCCTATTATTATTGCTCTGATTTCTCAAAATTTTCCTACTAACATTTGGTGATTGTAGTCATTAACTTGTCATGAAAACATCTATTTTTGGTGATAGTCCTACCTTGCATGTCACCAAAATAGTTCTAGTGACTGTAACTTACTACCTCTTGCCAAAAGTGTACGACAGTCACCAAAATTCTCTTTTCTAGTAGTGATTTGTGTCTATGCAGCAGCCCTTTCTCAGAGCGTAAGAGGCCTTTCTAATTGAACTTGCATGCGCTAGTTTGCCTCAAAAAAAAAAGTAAAGAACTACTTAGCGATGGCTCCATGGCTCCCCCTCTTGTAAAAAAGAAACATTTTTGCCTAAAAAGAGATTTTTTTAACTTGATCATAGCGATTCAATAATAAAAAAGGGGAAGATGATCCATCTTAAGGGGCATATTACCACATATTACAGGGTTTTCAATGATTCAGCCTTAATCTAGACATATTCCTTAGAATAAAGATTGACCACCCAATAAAATACGGACATATGAACATGAAAGGTCACTGTGGTTGATTCATGGCAGAGGATATGTAAAATGCTAAGAACACATTATGCAATCTAGTCCAACCTTTGTAGTAATCACAGAATTGGAAAAATATGAAAAACTAGTCTTGTGTCCCAATAATAATGTGAATATTCGCCGTTGAGTCTTCAATTTTTGGCACCTCTTGTCTTACTGAAAAATATATATAGGAAGCATTAATAATTGGATGATTTTGAGTTCAAGAGGCTGGGGCTTGAACCCGGGACCTTCCGGTTACAGACGGTAGGCTCTACCGCTGCACTAAGCCGGGCATCATTGGAGATGACAATTCCATTATCTCTAGATTGGCCGGGCTGGTCATGTGCGCACTCCTCCTGCTCTCCTTAAAAGAGATGCGCTGCAGCGCTCTTCGATCATCAGTTCCTCGTATACCACTACCGCAGACAGAAGCTAAGCACACGCGTAGTCCAAGAGAGCATTGCAGCTGGCTGGATTAATTCGACCCGTCTCCATCTTTCTCTGGTTCTTTGCATTGCGTGCCTTCAGTTCGTTCTCCATTGTACCTCTCATCTCTGGTGTTTGTGATGATGTTCTTCTTAATAATTTTCTAGACCGGCCGGCGTGATGAATGATCTACGTTCTTAATTTATTGGCTTGCTGCGAGTTTGTGTTGCCGATCAATTGATACAACTAATATATATGTGCTGTGCAGGCAGGGCAGGTAGTAGGCATGGGATCCAAGGCAGGGGCCTTCTTCCTGGCGTTCTTGGTGATGATAATGGTGAGCTGCGAAGGAGGACAAGTGGACGAGCACAAGGAAGAAGCGTCTCTGCACCTGGACCTGGACTCCACCAAGTCCAGGCAGATCCCACACACTCTCTTCGGGATCTTCTTTGAGGTGAGTCTTCGTTCATCATCATCTTCTTCCTCTCGAGTTCGAGTCTCTTCTCCTTCCTTAATAATCATCCAACAATCCACGAGACAATGACGATGACCAGAGGGAGCACAGCAGCATGCTGTTTGGCGGCCTGTAATCATCTGGGTGGGTTACAGGGCCGGCCGGCGCATGGCCCATTTTCTCGGTGCTTTTGCTAGGCCCAAGCTCAAATCCCCAAGCAAGCCATTCCCCTTCCTCGCCGACCCTTTTCTATTCTCTCCAGGAAGGCCATTTTCTTCCTTAGTTTCCCCCCTTCCCGTACGTCCCCCCTCGCCGAGGATCATCATCTACCTCCGACGCCCTAGGGTGGTGGGTGATGATCCCTAATCGTCCATCTGTCGAGGATCGGAGACCATGCTGCAGCCAGAGCGCTGATTTGGGCTGCAGGTTGAGGTGGACCTCTAATTTTTGCTTGCCAAGGTTACCTTCTCAGCGCGCGGTTGCTCATCGTTTAATTGCCACAAAAGTTTTCCTTCCTATCCCTCCTTGTCGATTGGTGTAGTTTTAGTTCAATATGGGGGATCCTTTTAGATCTGTGCTTCCGTACCAGTTCGAAATGCAACTTTTCTTGTACGAGTTCGAAATGTTGCATATTTCTACGAAGGGTTTGTAGACAGGCGAAATGGTTGTATTTTTAAATAAAAGAGTAAACTGCTCATTTTGTTCAAACTAGACAAATGCATTTTCTTGAGGAAACCACAGTATTATTTATTATAAATAGGACAGCTCTAGAAGAAATCTCCTCGACAGTTTTCATTTCTTTATGCATTTGACCTTTTTAGTTATAACTGTCATTAACATTTGAATATTAGACATAACTGAGTCTTGCATAATTTGTCCCCTAGGTTTTGAAGCTGGAGGGCCCCACACCCCTTCAAACATAGACCCATGGGGCATCATTGGAGATGACAATTCCATTAATGTGACAACTGATCGTGCCTCTTGTTTCAGTAGAAATATGGTTGCTCTGAAAATGGAGGTTCTTTGTGAAAATTGCTCAACTGGTGGTGTTGGAATTTACAACCCAGGATTCTGGGGCATGGTATGAATTCATCTTAAACATAACTTAACCAGCATATCAGCATGGATGTATAAGTGTAATAAATAGAATATAATATTTTAGAAGTTTTTTGAGAAAAAAAGTATATTTCAGAAGTCAACAGCTCACACACTACGGTTGTTACACTATTCATGTTGATTCTTTCATTAGTGTTGTTAGCTTTCCATGAGCTTATCTAATGGATGCACCTCACTTCATTTCCAACCATTGTTATGATTTTTCTCCAAATTATTTCCACTCTCCCCTTCTGGTTTTATGAAGATCCTGGCCCATTTTTTTTTAAATGATCCTGGACCATACATTTTCCAGAACATAGAAGAAGGAAAAACATATAATCTAGTCATGTACGCCAGATCTCCTGACTCTGTGGAGTTGACTGCTTCACTCACATGTTCAAGACCTTCAGACGCATTGCAAAACCTCGCATCAGCTTCTGTACAGTATGTATCTTTTCTTTGACATGGAGGGTATCTTAAGTTTGTTCTTTTCTTCACTGACTGATATAGTTAAATATTGACTATTGCAGAGATTTTAACCTGTCTAACTGGACAAAGGTGGAACTCCAACTATTAGCTCAAGGAACATGCAGAACTGCAAGACTTGAACTAACAGCCTCCAAAAGAGGAGTAGTATGGCTTGACCAAGTGTCACTCATGCCTTCAGATACGTACAAGGTGCACTGCATTTTTATTCTTTGTCTCTCTTTTGGCTATTCGCAGCACAAAAATATTATAGCGTAGCTCATGATTGATATGAAGATCCAAGAAGAAATTATATTACAATTAATTGTAAGAAAATATATAAGCTTGATCTGTTTCTTAGCTATTAGGCATATCCACTAAAGTTAATAGCGAACACATATTCAATACCATATTCATAATATGTGTGTCATACCCCGATTAAAATTATCCAGCCATAATCAATGATCAATCATGACCTGCTTGTCCAAGTGTTTGTTTTGGTAACCTATTAGATGAAAGAAGATAAGCTATATTCTTTTTTGTAGAAATTTGAAATATCTTAATTTTCTAACACGAGATCTTTCATACTATGATGCTGACATGGTCTGTTAATTGCATTTCATTCAGGGCCATGGTTTTCGCAAGGAGCTCATATACATGCTTTAGGATTTGAAACCACGGTTCCTACGTTTTCCTGGTACTTTCTAGGTTTTATGAACAGAATCAGCCAAGCTTTTTTTTCTGGCAGAACTTCAACTTTGCATTTCTTGCATGCTTTAATATAGCCATTGACTCACCAAGTCACCAATAGCATTTTCCTCTTCAAGTACCAAGTGTTATATTATGTATGAAGTTAGCTAACCCAACTAAGAAATCATGGCAGACAATGCACTCAAAAGACATATTTTATCTTATGATATAGCCCAACATAAGACCTGCACATGATACAACATTTCCTAATTCCTATTAGGGAACTGTATAGCTGATTATAGCTTACCATGTATAGCTGATAGGCTTGCCATGTATTAGGATTGACTAGGATTGTTTCCTTGTAACACAAGCCATATTGGCTATATATATGAGAGGTCACCCCCCTGATTGGGTGTGGTGTTTTCCCCAATTACATTCTCTACATGGTATCACGAGTCTCTGGGTTCTCCCCTGATTCGGTTACCCCCTCCCCCCTTCCTTCTGCTGCCCCTGATCCAATCTAGGCGCCGGCCACCATGTCTGGCACCGAGTCCTCCACCACGGCGGCTCTTGGGCCGCCGGCCGTCTCTGGTCCCATCTTCACCATCCCCTACGCCACCATCAATGTGAAGACGCACGTCCCCATGACCCTTGAGATGAAGCAGTCCAACTTCTCCAAGTGGTCATCTGCTTTCAAGGCCATGTGCGGCAAGTTTGGCCTCCTGGCACACATCGACGGCACCCCGCCTCGCCCCGACGCCGCCGCCTGGCTGCAGGCGGACTACTGCGTCCGCAGCTGGTTCTTCGGAACCGTCTCCGACGCCGTCCTCGACCTCGCCATGGACTCCTCCGAGCAGACAGCCCATCAGCTGTGGACGGCGATCCACAACCAGTTCCAGGCGAACAACTCACCCTCGCCGACGCGCGCAACCAGCTCAATCTGAAGGAGCTGCGACTGTCGAACGAGGAGAAGGTCACGGCGGCCACTGCTCTGGTCGCTGCCTCCTCTGCCTGCACCAACTCCGGCTGCCGCTCCACCCCTTCGGGATCGAGCGCCGGCCACCAGCAGCAGCAGCCGTCGCAGCCCGATGGCAAGAAGAAGTGGCAGAAGAAAGGCGGTGGCGGCGGCGGCAAGAAGCCCTACTACGGCGGCGGCGGCGGCCCCTTCTACAGCGGCGGCGGCGGGTCCTCCTTCGGTGGTGCGGACGGCGCGCAATACAGGGGACCGACCCCCACCGCTGGAACCTGGATGTGCTTCCCCCCTGGGCTGGGCCGCCGGGTGGGCAGGCCGGCCCAGGCTAGGGCGGCCAGGGGTGGCGCGCGCCCGGGCTCTTGGGCCCCGCCCCCCAAGCCCACACCGCCTTCGCGCCCCTGCACGCCTCCCAGGCCCAGCAGGCTCTGGTCCAGTCCCAATCTTGGGATCAGGTCGGCCTCATTGCGGCGCTACAGCAGATGTCCATGCAAGGCAGCTCTCCATGGGTGGTGGATACAGGCGCATCTGCTCACATGACGTCCAACGATGGTATACTGACTCATCATCTCCCTCCATCCACCTCTTCCATTATAGTAGGCAATGTCACTTCTATACCAGTCAAGTCTAGGGGTCACTCTACTCTTTCCACCAGCACGTCTAATTTTTCCCTTAAAAACATTCTAGTCGTACCCTCCATTGTCCGAAACCTTCTTTCTGTTAGACAATTCACTCGCGATAATGACTGTTCGTTTGAATTTGACGCTTTCGGTTTCTCTGTCAAGGACACTCGGACGGGACGTGTGATTCTTCGCTGCAATAGCGATGGAGACCTCTACACCTTGCCGGCCGCCGCACCCACCTCTGCTTCTAGCCTCCTTGCCGTGTCTGCATCTCTGTGGCACCAGCGTCTCGGCCACCCCGGTCTAGCAGCCCTCGCCAGTCTGAATAAAATTAATTCGATTGCTTGTAATAAGATAGAACGATGCATTTGTCACTCATGTCAGTTAGGCAAACATGTTCATCTTCCTTTCAGTTCTTCTACGTCACAGACTGATGCACCTTTTCAGTTATTACATTGTGATGTTTGGACCTCCCCTGTCACTAGTATTTCGGGCTTTTCCTATTAGCTAGTGATTTTGGATGATTACACACATTACTGCTGGCCTTTCCCTCTACACCGCAAATCTGAGGTCCATCAACACTTGGTGGACTTCATAGCCTATGCACACACTCAGTTCAGTCTCCATGTTCAGTGCTTTCAGGCCGATAATGGCACTGAATTTGTTAATAATGCCACTACAGCTCACCTCGCCTCTCGTGGCATCTTGCTCCGGATGTCCTGCCCCTACACCTCCGCTCAAAATGGCAAGGCCGAGCGCATTCTTCGCACCTTAAACAATTCCATCCGGACACTCCTTCTCCACACCTCCATGCCCCCTTCCTACTGGGCTGAGGCCCTGGCTGCCGCCTGTTATCTGCTTAACAGGCGCCCTTCCTCGGCGATCCGTTCCGAGGTACCCTACTCCTGCCTCTTCGGTACACCCCCAACCTACGCTCACTTACGCGTTTTTGGCTGCCTGTGTTATCCCAACCTCCAGGCTACCTCTGCGCATAAGCTCGCCGCTCGTTCTACGGCGTGTGTATTTTTGGGTTACCCAGCTTCCCATAAGGGATATCGGTGCCTTGATCTCGCGACCCGCCGCATTATCATCTCTCGTCACGTTGTCTTTGGCGAGTCCCAGTTTCCCTTTTCTACCACGGCACCGCCCCCACCCACCACCTCCCTCGACTTTCTACTAGACGATGATGTGGTATTGGTGCCTTGTTCTACTAACCCTGTAGCTGCATCACCAGCCACCGGTGCTGGTTCTGGCGGGCGTGGTCACGTGCCCCGCCAGCACCACTGGCGTCCTTAGGTCCGGGTGGGCGTGGTCCAGTGCCCCCGTCAGGACCTGTGTCTCCGGGCGGGTCCGACTGCGTGTCCCCGTCCGGACCTCCTGCGGCACCTTCAGCACCGCCCCTGCTGGTCTACTCCCGGCGACCTCGGGCGGCTGTACCTGCGCCTGCTCCGCCGCCCCCTCCTGCGCCCACACCGCCGGCGCCTCCTGTGACTCGCACATAGTCCGGCGCCATCCCGTGCGTGCAGTACAAGGGGCTCGCTGCCATCGTCCTGTCACCAGTCCCGTCGAACTACCGCAGCGGGGTTGCCGACCCGAACTGGCGCACAGCCATGGCTGATGAGTTCCAGGCTCTCATCGACAACGACACCTGGCGTCTGGTCCCGCGACCGCCGGGCGCCAATGTCGTCTCCAGGAAGTGGATTTTCAAGCACAAGTACCACTCCGACGGTACTCTTGCTCGACACAAGGCGCGCTAGGTCGTCCGCGGCTTCTCTCAGCAGCACGGCATCGACTACGACGAGACGTTCAGCCCGGTGGTCAAACTGGCAACCATCCGGGCCGTCCTCAGCATCGCCGTCTCTCGTGCCTGGCCCATCCACCAGCTCGACGTGAAGAACGCCTTCCTTCACGGCCACCTCGACGAGACGGTCTACTGCCAGCAGCCGCCTGGCTTCGTCGACCCCGCCACTCCCGACTACGTCTGCCACCTGCAGAAGTCCTTGTACGGACTTAAGCAGGCGCCGCGAGCGTGGTACCAGCGGTTCGCCTCGTTCATCCGGCAGCTCGGCTTCGTCGCCTCGGCCTCCGACACCTCCCTCTTTGTTCTCAAAGAGGGCGATAGCTTCGCCTACTTGCTCCTCTACGTCTACGACATCATCCTCACCGCCTCGTCATCGACACTGCTTCGACAGATCATGGCCAAACTCGCCTCTGAGTTCGCCATGACCGACCTCGGTGACCTCCATCACTTCCTCGGCATCTCCGTCACGCGCTCGACTGACGGCCTGTTTCTGTCTCAGCGACAGTACGCCGTGGACCTTCTCCAGCGTGCCAACATGGCTGAGTGTCACTCTACGGCGACCCCTGTTGACACTCAGGCCAAGCTCTCGGCCTCGGACGGCGCCCAGCTGTCTGCCTCTGACAGCTCCGACTATAGGAGTCTGGTGGGTGCTCTTCAGTACCTCACCCTGACTCGCCCCGACCTGGCGTACGCAGTCCAGCAGGTGTGCCTCTTCATGCATGACCCTCGCGAGCCTCATCTCGCTTTGATCAAGCGCATTCTGCGCTACGTGAAGGGCACGCTCTCCTCGGGGCTTCACATCAGCACCGGATCTATCGACAGCCTGACTGCCTACTCCGACGCCAACTGGGCAGGCTGTCCGGACTCCCGACGCTCGACCTCGGGCTTCTGCGTGTACCTCGGCGACAACCTGATTTCGTGGTCTTCGAAGCGACAAACCACGGTATCATGGTCCAGCGCCGAGGCCGAGTACTGCGCGGTCGCTCACGTCGTCGCCGAGTGCTGCTGGATTCGCCAGCTGCTTCAGGAGCTTCACGTTCCTCTCGCTTCTGCCACCGTTGTCTATTGTGACAACGTGAGTGCTGTCTACATGACGGCCAACCCTGTTCACCACCGGCGCTCGAAGCACATCGAGATCGACATTCACTTCGTCCGCGAGAAGGTGGCGCTTGGACAGGTCCGGGTTCTTCATGTTCCCTCCGCTCATCAGTTCGCTGACATCATGACCAAGGGTCTCCCTGTACAGCTCTTCACAGAGTTTAGGTCCAGTCTCTGCATCCGCACTCCTCCCGCTTCGACTGCGGGCGGGTATTAGGGAAATGTATAGCTGATTATAGCTTACCATGTATAGCTGATAGGCTTGCCATGTATTAGGATTGACTAGGATTGTTTCCTTGTAACACAAGCCATATTGGCTATATATATGAGAGGTCACCCCCCTGATTGGGTGTGGTGTTTCCCCCAATTACATTCTCTACAATTCCTATACCTGTTCAGGAACAAAATAAGCTATTTTGAGAACACATTTCTTGTTACTTCAGTGTCAGATGCCAACACATTTCCAGGGAACTCGTTTTTATTATTGGCACGGTATAATTATAACAAATGGATATTTAGAACTCTCAAGTAAAACTTCCAAAACATATGGTTTGTTAATCAAGAATCCATGTTAAAATTCATGGTGAGTTAATTAGTTCCTTTCTTTTGGTTACCATGAAGCATAATCTTTTTTGTTGACAGAAATCAATTGAAGCAACCAACTTTGTAACAACATAATGCAGCAATACATAGATTGAGTTATATTATAGTATCGGTGCATTATTTTTTATAGGGGGCTGCTTTGTTGAAGGCAACTGGTTAGCAAATGCTTTCAGATGGAAAGAAACTATTGGTCGATGGGAAGAGAGACCTGGACACTATGGGGATGTTTGGAATTACTGGACCGATGATGCCCTTGGATATTATGAGTTTCTACTGGTAAAAATTGATTATGTCATATGCGTTTTTGTCTTTTGGTTTCTCTATAACTGATCATATGTTCGTTTTGACACATTCACAAAAGCTTGCAGAAGACCTGGGGGCTCTCCCAATCTGGGTTGTTAATGCTGGTAAGTCCTATTTTTTATTTACATTTTATCCTTTTTTTTATACGTTGAGTATCAACATCATAAACCTGAAGCTCTTGAAATTTTTATTTCAATTTTAGGGATCAGCCATAATGATGGAGTTAACAGTAGTATGATCACACCTTATGTTCAGGTACCTTTTACCTAGATCTTCAATGAACTGTAAACAAATGTTGTGTTTGAACCTGTTGTACACTTGTACGTAAAAAATGTAATGATTAATTGTCGTCCATTGTACTCAAATTAGATTTTATGCATGTTTAAAGCCCATGTAGCTCTGTACCCATGATGAAGCCAAACTGGCATAATTGTCTTTTTTTTATGGCTAGTTGATCATATTATCAGGCCTCAGCTCGTGTTAAGCTTCTGTTGACTGCGAGCATACTCCAGATGATCTCTACTTTGGCTTAGTCAGACTGACTGAAGTGAATATGCAGTTGTCCTGAATGCGGATAATTATTATTTTTTCACTTTGGTTATAAGCATTATATGAGGATAATTATAATTATTTTCCAGTTGGATCGCCTGAGCCCGGTCCAGATTAGACCGGACAGAAACAAGGCCACCATGAATGTGTCGTTTTTTTTAGCTAACTTGCGGTCAGTAGTTTTGGTTCTCTTGGTGCTGTGAGGAAGGAGCAGAGGGAGCTCAGAAACAGGCTTACGAGTTGCCATGCTCAGGGGGTCAGGGCCTAGGGAGGTCGTGTCCGTCATTCTGTCGCAAGAAGATAGAATAGTTGAGCTAAATGTAAATTAGGAAATAACGTGGAGCCAAATCTCTTTATTCATGGCGATA
Source organism: Echinochloa crus-galli (assembly GCA_900205405.1). NCBI lineage: Eukaryota > Viridiplantae > Streptophyta > Magnoliopsida > Poales > Poaceae > Echinochloa > Echinochloa crus-galli. The sequence goes on along the minus strand of OAMR01000384.1, from coordinate 125,255 downwards.
TCTTCCTCCAGAAAAGCAATGTGTGAAAGAGAGAAGAAATACAACTTCACATTCGTTTGAAAAAAAACTTCACATCTCACATAAGCGGATGCAAATTCTGAAGAAATGCAGGCTATGACATCTTAATTTTATTCAGAAACCATATGAGGCAGGTGGTGGACATGTGGGAATTAGCATTCGCTAAGATGAGTGTCTGCTGTCTGGTTGACTGGTTGTGCTCGCCTTTTACGGCAAGAGAGTCGGAAGGGGCCTTGTTTCGAATATTTCCACTATGGCCAAGGAGCTCATGGTGTAGTGGCAAAGGCCACTAACTAGAAAGCTCCCACCTAGGGTTCAAATCTTAGGTGAGGCACATTAAACTTCAGGGGTCTCCCTTGGGGTATTTCTTTTAAAAAAATATTTCCACCATGAGAGGATGCATATTGTGTAGACTGCTGAGGCATTGCCAGGGATTCGGTGGTAAACGGCCTAGAATTTGTCCTGAAATTTTAAGGATCGAATTCAATTAGAGTGGTCAATATACTAGTTTTTAGCTAAAATTGACTAATAGCTAAATGTTTGTGTGGATCCAGGCCGATATGTTTGTATTATGAGACTGCTTAATCTTTTTTTCTACCTCTTATTAATTACAAATAATATAGACCTGCCTTCGCCCGAAAAGAAACTTGTGGTCATTAGTAAAGTTTTCTAATTTTGCATGTTGTATCCTCATTTTTGTATAAAATGTGTACTCGAATTTCTTCATAAAAAATTTAATGCCTGCATAGAAAAAATTTGAGTCAACAAATCTTGTAAAAATATCATATCGATATTTTTGTAAAATTTAATCAAAATTCTTGTACAAAAGAATGAGGAGAGAGCGCTTTGCCGCAGCTAGATTCCATGAGCCGAGCATATCCCATTGGCTCAGAGCAAGCAAAACGGTGGAGACAGCTGTTGTCCTTGTATAACGGTTGTCGGTGTCGGAAATGGCCGGCACTCCCTTCACCGCACAGAAATGCGATGTGTCTCGTCCCTTGATGGTCGATGTGGAAGCTAACACAAGGACACGGGTTTATCCTGGTTCCGGCCACGGGGCCGTACGTCCAGAAGGGGCGTGCTCGCGCACTCGTATTAGCTTTGCACCGGGGTGCTTGTAGAGGGGAGCTACAAGTGGATGCGGGAGAGGAGAGACGTGGTTGGCAAGGGTTAGGAGAACCTTTGCTTGCCTTGCCGGACCGGCAACGTCGTTTGACCAGGGCTCGCCCCCCGGTCATTGGTGGTTTCTTGTTGGTGGGGTCCCCTAGACCCGCTCGAGGGCGTTTCGGCGTGGGAGGCGACGAGGGGCCCCCGGTGAAGCTGTGTGGGAGTACGATTGGAGTCAGCGACACCAGGGGTACAGTGCCGCGCATGCCCCGCGCGGCTCTTGCCTGTCCGCGTTGCAGGGGACACAGTGCTCTCAGATCTTGTCAGAGGCGACGTGCAAGGAGGATTTCTCTTTTGACTTCGGCGCCCGGTGCGGGAGTTGGGATCGCCGGTCCCTGCGCCACTGATGAGGTGCATACTCGAGGGGTCGAGATGAGCTCGAGCGAGGCGGAGCGGGGGTCTGTGGCTCGAGGGGGAGGAGTAGTACCCTTGAGCGAGGCGGAGTTTTGGGTGCGAATGCGTCGTACCCTCGCGGGCCATTGACGAGCCTGGATGGCTGGTAGTGGGCCGCATGATTTTGCTGGCGTGGGTCCATGTGTTTGCGGGAGGTAGTCTGATGATTAAGGGACCCCCTAATTTGGTCCCCGACAACGGTGGAGACAGTTGTTGTCTTTTTGACACAAATAGACATCTTGTACAATTGGCTGTCTGTTTGGCTGTCTGCATGATAATTAATTCATCATTTGACACACAAACCTATGGTGATCTAGCGCCGCTAGCGCACCCGCGGGTGTAGCCCCCGAGTCTTTGCGGGAGTGATTTCACTCGCGCGAAGGCTATAACCCTCGGGCATCGGGTTTTAGGTTTCGAGGTAGTACCGTGCGCGGGCTCGAGCTTTGCCCTCGAGGGGTGTTACGTCGTTGTGCTGGGAGCCCCCGAGCCCTCTGGCCTAGAAGGGTCGATCGGGTCGAGCTCCGCATCTTTTCGTAAGGCGACCCTCACTTCCCTTCCGCAGGGCTGAGGGGTGAGACGCTCTGCGCTACCCTCGAGCGGGTTCGCGAACGCGGCGGTCTCGTTTGAGCTTTTAATGGGTAGTTCAAGTGGGCGTCCGTGCCCCGTTCATTGGCGGTTGGCTCGTGGTCTGGAGACCCGTCCATCAGCGAGCACTCGCAAAGGTTTGCTAGGCAGGGGCTTGGTCCCATCCGACAGGGACCAAGGGCGCGGAAGCTCTCCCTCGGTGGGATCCCTCAACTAGCTGCCTTTGTCCGGCCTTGAACACAACAGGGGCATCCCTGAACTTCGCGTCCGGGGTAAAGTCATGATGAGCACGCCCGAATCGTCCCTGACTCTGTCGATCTGAAGCGCCTGTCGAACCCGTTCGAGGGCTCGAACGGACGCCCCGGCTGAGTTGGAAACAAACAAGGGAAGGGCAGCTGGCGACCCTCGAGCGAGAGGCTCGCGCGCCTCCTCCGTGGCCTTACTGATCAGAAGCTCGAGCCTGGCCCTCGAACAGGTTCGACAGGCGCTTCAGATCAACAGAGTCAGGGACAATTCGGGCGTGCTCATCATGACTTTACCCCGGACACGAAGTTCAGGGATGCCCCTGTTGTGTTCAAGGCCGGACAAAGGCAGCTAGTTGAGGGATCCCACCGAGGGAGAGCTTCCGCGCCCTTGGTCCCTGTCGGATGGGACCAAGCCCCTGCCTAGCAAACCTTTACGAGTGCTCCTGTCTCTTATACACATCTAAAAGC
>OAMR01000384.1:98999-112954 GCA_900205405.1 Echinochloa crus-galli | reverse complement strand
TGAGGCACATTAAACTTCAGGGGTCTCCCTTGGGGTATTTCTTTTAAAAAAATATTTCCACCATGAGAGGATGCATATTGTGTAGACTGCTGAGGCATTGCCAGGGATTCGGTGGTAAACGGCCTAGAATTTGTCCTGAAATTTTAAGGATCGAATTCAATTAGAGTGGTCAATATACTAGTTTTTAGCTAAAATTGACTAATAGCTAAATGTTTGTGTGGATCCAGGCCGATATGTTTGTATTATGAGACTGCTTAATCTTTTTTTCTACCTCTTATTAATTACAAATAATATAGACCTGCCTTCGCCCGAAAAGAAACTTGTGGTCATTAGTAAAGTTTTCTAATTTTGCATGTTGTATCCTCATTTTTGTATAAAATGTGTACTCAAATTTCTTCATAAAAAATTTAATGCCTGCATAGAAAAAATTTGAGTCAACAAATCTTGTAAAAATATCATATCGATATTTTTGTAAAATTTAATCAAAATTCTTGTACAAAAGAATGCGGAGAGAGCGCTTTGCCGCAGCTAGATTCCATGAGCCGAGCATATCTCATTGGCTCAGAGCAAGCAAAACGGTGGAGACAGCTGTTGTCCTTGTATAACGGTTGTCGGTGTCGGAAATGGCCGGCACTCCCTTCACCGCACAGAAATGCGATGTGTCTTGTCCCTTGATGGTCGATGTGGAAGCTAACACAAGGACACGGGTTTATCCTGGTTCCGGCCACGGGGCCGTACGTCCAGCAGGGGCGTGCTCGCGCACTCGTATTAGCTTTGCACCGGGGTGCTTGTAGAGGGGAGCTACAAATGGATGCGGGAGAGGAGAGACGCTCTCCAAGTCCCTGGCTTCTCCAAGTCCCTGGTTTGTGGTGAGAGTGATTGAGTCTGGTGCCGATATCGGGTGTGTGTTGCTGTGTGTTCGTGTCTCAGCGTGAGCCAAGGCGTGCGAACTGTCTGTTTTCTACAGGGCTCCTGCCTCTCCCTTTTATAGTTCAAGGGGGGGAAGGATTACAGTCGTGGGTACAATGCGTACTACAGTGCGAGCTACAGTGCGATCTGTACGGTGTATCTTGCAGAGGGGGCGTGCTTGCTTTAGGTGTATCCCTCCCCTGTAGTTTAGTTGAGAATGTCTTTAGGTCCTGTCCATTGGTACGGCGCTTCTTTGCATCCGCCTTGTCAAAGCCTCGAGGGGTCGCTCGATGCTGCCTCGAGGCGGCAGGACTATCGCTTGGTCCCTCGCTCGAGGGGGGCTCCGTGCCGCTTCGAGGGGTCGCTTGCCGGGGGCACGGAGGCTAGCGTGGTGTAGGCCGCAGCCTAGTGTCAGACACCTTTACCAGATATGATGATCAGGAGAATATGGCCTGCTCCATTGGGCCGGTACGGCCGGCTTTTGCCCTAGCGACGGTGTCAGGCCGTATTCGTACGGGGCGGCCACCGCTCGGGTGGCCCGATAATCTTTTGTATTCGCCATGGGGGGCCCCTTCCGTTGAGGACGGGGGCAGGTGATGTAGGTGTGCAGCCTACCGTTGCCACAGTGTACGCTCCGTCGCCCGGAGACGTGGTTGGCAAGGGTTAGGAGACCCTTTGCTTGCCTTGCCGGACCGGCAACGTCGTTTGACCAGGGCTCGCCCCCCGGTCATTGGTGGTTTCTTGTTGGTGGGGTCCCCTAGACCCGCTCGAGGGCGTTTCGGCGTGGGAGGCGACGGGGGCCCCCGGTGAAGCTGTGCGGGAGTACGATTGGAGTCAGCGACACCAGGGGTACAGTGCCGCGCATGCCCCGCGCGGCTCTCGCCTATCCGCGTTTCAGGGGACACAGTGCTCTTAGATCTTGTCAGAGGCGACGTGCAAGGAGGATTTCTCTTTTGACTTCGGCGCCCGGTGCGGGAGTTGGGATCGTCGGTCCCTGCGCCGCTGATGAGGTGCATACTCGAGGGATCGAGATGAGCTCGAGCGAGGCGGAGCGGGGGTCTGTGGCTCAAGGGGGAGGCGTAGTACCCTCGAGCGAGGCGGAGTTTTGGGTGCGAATGCGTCGTACCCTAGCGGGCCATTGTCGGGCCTGGATGGCTGGTAGTGGGCCGCATGATTTTGCTGGCGTGGGTCCATGTGTTTGCGGGAGGTAGTCTTTGTTGTGCGTTTTTGAGGGTGGTTACCCTGATGATTAAGGGACCCCCTAATTTGGTCCCCGACAACGGTGGAGACAGTTGTTGTCTTTTTGACACAAATAGACATCTTGTACAATTGGCTGTCTGTTTGGCTGTCTGCATGATAATTAATTCATCATTTGACACACAAACCTATGGTGATCTAGCGCACAATTGATCTTTGTAGCCATTTTGTTGATAATGCACAATACATTTAAGTAATTGGTATGACTCTTGAAATAAGCATGTAATTCAATCATCTCCAATTACCATCCCATTTCAACAAATTACCGTCTAATTTCAAAAAGAGAAAGAAAGAAAGAAAGAAAAGAAGGGTGGCTTGCGTCACGGGCTCAAGGGGGGGGGGGGGGAAGAAGAAGAAGAAAAGAGCAGCAGCCGGCCCATTTGCTCATCACGTCACGGGCAGCCGGCACCCAGTCGTCTTCCTCCTCTCTCCACACGCCATGGGAGAAAGGGGCATGGTGCTCGGAGCTCTTGATTTCCATGGTTGGGCCACGAGAACTCGAGATGAGGCTACCAACACGATGCACGGGACATGGACGATCGATTTTAATTGTTGGTTGGAGGAGGAGAGGGGTAGCGAGGGGTCGGGTGGTCGGCCATGTGAAGCCGGAGCTCTGCTCCCTCTGCTCGGCGGTCGTGGTGGCGCGAACCTAGACAGCAAACGAAATCCCCCCGCACGCAACGGACCCGAGCTTCCACTGTCTCCTCGCAGCGGTTCCTGCAACGCGCGCCGAGCCGTCGCTCGGGCCTTGGAGCACGCGCCTCCCTCGTTGACGAACGAGACAACCATGCCTCAGAGACACGCGCGCGGGCTTCTACAAAACTTGCTTGCATGTCTACGGATGTCGACGGGGCGTTGTACATGCCCTCAGGTTGCCCGTACTGCCTGTATGCATGTGAGAGAGCAACCGCATGCCCAGTTGATGCAAATGGATAATAATCTCAAATTATTTGATTGACAGCAGCAAACGGTAGCAGGGCATTAATTGCCGCACAATCAATTACATTCCACCTGAAGGATTCGTCATATCTGGTCATCAATAATCCACATTAATTGCCTATTTATATTATTTTAATGCCTGCCCTGCAAAACTAGCGTACAAATAGACAACGATATATCACAGATTTACAGACGTCTCATCTACCATACCCACCACACTTGATCGAGAATCCACCGAGAAAGCGCGACCATGGCCTTATCGAGCCGTATGACGATGAGCGTCGTCGTCTTCCTCTTTGCTCTCCTACTCGCAATATCTAGTAATCACACAGAGGTCGTTGCCGCGCCCATCGACCCGCTCTTTCCCATCTGCAAGACTGTCGGCGGCGGGAGCCCATACTTCGATGTCAATTTCTGCATGCTGGCCCTGGGATCCGACAGCCGGAGCCATGACGCCGGCAACTATCAAGATCTCTCTGTAATCGCCGTCGACCTCATAACGGCCAATGCCACAAGCACGGCAGCAAAGATCGACGGCCTGCTCAAGAAAGCCGGCGGCGATGCCACGGTGCAGCAGGGCCTGCTGTCCTGCCAAGTGCTGTACAAAGGCATAGTGCAGAGGCAGCCTAGCTGCTTGGCAGCAGTCAAGGCAGGCAAGTTCAGTGAGGCCACATCGAGCTTGGAGCAGACGGCAAGTGCCGCGAAGCAATGCGAGGACGTGTTCGGCAGGAGCAAGGTGGCGTCGCCATTGACGCTAGAGGACGACCACGAGTTCAAGCTAGCCAAGCTTGCTGTGGCCTTGCTCGATTACGCCAAGTGATATATATGGATGATCGAGAATTGAAGATGTTTAGATGCTGTTGCTTTTCTTTGTAATTGTTTTTTGTTAGACCAAAGTTACATCCGCATGCATGTGCTAGCTGTAACAATGTACCTTGCTTATAATAAAGAAATGAGTTTTGCTTTTTACCATTATCTGTCGATATATTTTTAGCAGAAAATCTGTCAAATTTTTTGGCGTTGCATGTTGTTCTCTAATGTTTAAATACTGTGCTATGAGATATTGCAAAATGTTTCATGATTTAGGAGGAGAAAATATGGCAGATTTATTGATGTTACATATGCTAAACATTAACTCTAGCATCTTGCGGTACTTGTATCCCTCTCATATGAAACATGATCGCCGGCCTGCTGAACGTGATTGAGCAATGAGCATGCATCTCGGAATATTCAAAACCATTTTTTATAAATTCAAACCTGGACTAAAGTTGAGGCAAAGTTGATTCATTTGGAGTAAAATTACGAAACAAGCCATGAAAGGAGGTTAATAAAGCTACAAATTGGATATTTTAATTTTTATTTATTTTCTTTTGTTAGTTATTTTTCCAATATACATGCATCAATGTTTTTCTCTATCTTGGCTACGTATTCTTTAGAATATGAGCCTCATCGAGTGATATGAAGCCCCAAATGCTTGGAACATGAGCATAATAGCGGTATCAAGCCAGCTAAAAATATGATTGGAGTGGTTTGTTTATTTTAAAATGGTATACGTTACGTGCATGATTATTTTCTTTTGTGTTATTAATTACTAGCTACAAAATTTTGCAACGTGGAAGGTAAGTTGGGCAGGTGAAAAATACATGTAGCGGTGGACAAAGGCGGTAATACACTATATGGTCAATTGCAAATTATTTCCAACCAAAAGTGTACCTAACTACCTTTGCAAATTTGTAGAGAATTAAAACATTTAATACAAAAGAGTATTTTAGAACGGAAACGCTTTTCAAAAATTTACTAGTACACATTATTCACAAATCTGCCAGGTGTTTTGTGCTTGTGCGTCATCACCTGTTGCATCTCAAACAAACAGGGGAAAAATGTGCGACACCCTGTGTTTTAGGATTCAGGCAATTAGCAAATCTCACTCCAAATTTGGAACTTGATGATTGACATTTAAAAACACTTGCGGGCACTAATGGTAATGCAAAGAATGATGAGCAAAAAAACCTCCACTCAATCGATTAATTCAGTCCATATGCATACCATGCCAAACTCGCGCATAAATAAGCGTGCACCATACGGCGGGCATCTCATATATATCCATCCAACACAGAGCTAGCAATCGAAAAATTAATCCGCCATGAAAGTGACCATGGTCTCCTCTTCCTTCATCATCGTCTTCCTCCTTGCGGTCCTAGTAGTCTCAGCCACCCACAGCAAGGCGCAAGCGGACCGCGTGAACCCCCTGCTTCCGACCTGCAAGACCGTCGGCGGCGGCAGCACCTACTTCGGCATCGACTTCTGCATGTCGGCCCTCGGCTCCGACAGCCGGAGCCGCGACGCCGCCGGCTACCGCGACTTCTCCATCATCGCCGTCGACCTCTTCAAGGCCAACGCCACCAGTACTGGCGCAAAGATCGGCGGCCTGCTCAAGCAGAAACCCGGTGCCGGCTGCAAGGACGACGACGGAGTCCCTGCTGTCGTGCCAGGCGCTGTACAGCGGCATAGTGGATTTGCTGCCCGGCTGCGCCGCCGCGATCAAGGGCGGCAAGTTGGACCTGGCGGCGTTAATCCTGGAGAAAGCGGCGAGCGCGGCCAAGGAATGCGACGATGTGTTCCGCAAGAACAAGGTGGCGTCGTCGCCGTTGACGGCGGAAGACGACGCCGCGTTCAAGCTGGCCAAGCTTGCTGTGGCCCTGCTCGGTTTTGCTGGCTGATCGATTACCTTTACCCGAGAATGATTTTCTTTATTTTCTCCATTCTTGTTTTTCTTTTGTATCGGCTGAGGCCGGCGTTACAAAAAGGATGATTATGTTGTGTGTATGATGCATCTTTTTCCGTCGAATAAGATGAGCATAGCAAAGGAGCTTAGTTACAAGGAACAACAGTACATTGTGTTGGTGCCATCTCAGTTACCTCGTATATATCGATCCTAATAATTCCTATCTTAACTTGGGGATCAGAAATTCCTCTGAGAAACCATTTCCTCAAAAAAAAATCTGAAGCTCCTTGCCTTCGATCCAAGCAGGGCTGAAATGATACTTTTTTTTAACATCCTCAAATTCACCGAGACACACTCTCATGCGAGAAATCAATTACATCTTTTGAATAGTTCCAAGTAGATCATGGTCAAATAGACTCGTGCTCGTCATATTTCCCCCTAATACAAGATTGAAAGCCAATGCTTTTATAAACCCTCTTAAAAACTTCACAAGCAGCTAGCGTGTCGAGCAGACACACATAAACCTACCACCAAAAGTACGTCATCCCCTCGCAGGCATTAATCTTAACATTATACTATATAATAACAAGACGAAGATAGCTGCCGCATCACTTCCAGAATCAAGTGAGCAGCAGAGAAAAGACAAGAGGATCATGACAATGCTAAATTTACTAGGCAACAACAAAATTCAATAGTCATGAGTTGATATCAGGACCCCAAGCTGCAGTTTATCAAGCCAGAACCTGCACATAGAAGAATAGAGTCTGTGAACAGCTTTGCTAATTGTCTGAAAGGGAAATGCCAAAAGAGTAAAAGCAGAATAATATTTATGAGGATTATATAAGACAACCATCCAGTATACTGTAATGATACTATCTAAAATGTTTGGTTGTCTCCATATGTAATTTCTTCATCAAAGCTATCACACTTTTCACTTTCTCAAACTCAAATGTGAAGTTGGCCCACCAAAAGTAAGCTTTGCAGTTCTGCTGATTCAGCTAAGTGCTCTATACGAATATATTTTTTAATCTAACCTCAACATGGACATATTTTGCTAGCCTTGTATCCATTTTTGAACCGAACTAGCCTTGTATCCATTATTACTATATTATTAAAAAAACTGTGTTGTTGGAGCTAAAATGACTATCCAGGACAACATAGCAAACACAAATGCCAAACAGGATGTTTCATAATAAACATGCTATAGGAAGATGTTATAGAGTTTTTTAAGCAAACATGATGTATGATACAACAGAGCCATTGCATGATGAATAATTAAGCACTAGCCCCATTTGGCAGAGCATAACCAGTCTGTTACTATGTTATTTACTGCTTAAAAGTGGTGAAAGAAATTCTAATAAAAGAGTTGAAAGAAAATTGCTGTATCGTTTAAGTTCAACCAAACTGAAACTTGAGGAATTCCTGATGTAACTCAAGAAAACTTAAGGACCGTTAAGGGATGGATAACAAATAAACTGTAATTAGTTATATTGCTCCAGTTTGTTTACAGTCTCAGAAAACACAAAATCTAAAATGAGCAAATACGCGATGAATACTTAAATGCTTGGCAACTAAGATTTTGGAAAGGAAAAATAGTTGACGTATAGCAGAACTATAATTCATACATATAAGCAAAAGACATCTCACACATAATAACTATGTGTAAGTGAGCTTATTTCACACCATTATGGTGGACAGAATTAAAATGCACAAAACATATGTATGTGTATGTATATGGCAATAGACAAGAAAATTAACAATAAGCTATGCGTTTCTGAAAAAAAATATATGGCATCCAAACAATAAAACACTGTAAATGCCTGCTTACCTGGAGCATATAGATTCGTGCTGAATGCATGGATAGTCCCATCATGGCTAACAGGATTAGTTTGGAAAATCTTTTCAAACTGCATTGACTCGAGATGGACAATGAAGACGCCTCTATAAGTCGACACAAATATCACATTGTCATTCCCATCAAGCCCAAGTACTGTTCTGTATCCTGGAAACCCCCATGATCCGAGCGAAAGAAGCGTGTCCAGTTCAATTGTTCTACCTAGCATCCATCGAGCAACACCATCAGAGTCAGCCGTCATCTCCCACACTTGGGCTTTGAGGTTGGGTAACATGACAATCAAACTAAGCCCACCGCCCTTTGCTAGGGTAGTCAAGTAGAGGCCACGATGTTGATCATAGACATCCCATGGCAGTGGCACCTCAATCACTGATAGGCTCTGGCGACGCAAATCGAATTCAAGGACGTGAAGCTGCCTGCCAAAGCCAAACAGAATCCAGTAGAGGGAATTCCCCACCAGGACATTGCGAAATCCAACAAGGAACCCAGATTGGGACTGGACAGCCGTGGAGACGACATCGCCGGTCTCTGACGAGTAAACGCAGACATGCGCACTGCGGCCGCCGTTCCACACCAATGCCACCTCGAAGGGGCCCTGCTTGTCGCCGGCGGCACAGATCACCGCCCCCTGCACGTTCCTGAACATCGGATCCGGGAAGTGCGGAACGGCGACGAGGTGGTGTTTGCCCGCGACGGGGCTCCACACGAGCATCTGGCGGAGGTCGTAGTCGCAGGGGGGGAGGGTCCGGTTGAAGAGGAGCACGCGGCCGTGGCGGCAGCCTTGGAATGCCCAGGTGCACTCATCGCCGCCGCCGCCGGAGCAGGAGGGCACGGGAAAGGAGAAGCGCTCGGGCGGGATGGAGCCCCGCGGATCGGAGAGGAAGCTGAAGGAGGTGTGTTGGGATCCTTCCGATGGGACGCCGCTGAGGAAGACGCCGAGGGGCTTCCAGTGGTGGGCGCGGAAGCGGCGGAGGAAGTAAAGGTCGGTGACGATGCGGCGCCAGCGGGTGCAGACGAGGGACGCGCGGGGGAGCGACGACGGCAGCGGGGGCAGGCGGAGCTGGATCTCGGAGAGGAGCTCGTCGACGTCCAGCGGGCACACCGGGCGGCCATCGAGTTGTTCGAGTCTAGTCGTCTTCGTCACTAGCAAGGACACCGACGCCTCGCGAGTTCGCGTGCAGTAAAAAAAGGTGAAGGACGTGCATGATTCGGATTGCTGGACGGGCCGGGAGAGAAATCTTTTTCCGTCGCAGGCGGGCCGACATGCATTGGCAAAAAAAACAAAGAGGTAAACGACGTTTTTATTATTTTTAAACCAAAGTTAGCAGAGACCTACCTATTTTTTATTTTTTATTCTAAATCTAAATTAATTCGTTTCGGTCGGGAGTCGAACTTGGTCTATATGCTGGGTGCTGCTCAGATGCTCTAACATGTTAGTGATCCACTCATTTAACTACACTCGGCTATTAGAAAAATACTTGTATGCCGATTTTTTCTGCTTTGTTCCCCCCAAATACTTGTTATAGTACTTGTTCCCCCAAATACTTGCACAAACCATAGCAGTTTAACAAACCAACACGATCAGCCTGAATGTGTGCGTACTAGAAAAGCTTATAATTAGAACACCAGAGTGCAGGACATGATAAATGAAGCAAAAGCTTGCCCATGCATCTTATTCCTATCTTCTTCTCAGCCACACCTGACAGCATTTCAGATATAAAAAAGCTCTCCCAAAAAGGTTAGCAAGCAGCTAGCATGTCGAGCAGACAGACCTAAAACTTCCACCAAAAGTCCCCTCGTTAGGCATTATGCTTAACAGTATACACTAGATAACAATGAAGATAGCTGATTCTTCAAAAAAAAAAGATGATGAAGATAGCTGCCGCACAATTTAGATTCAAGTGAGCAGCATACTAGGCGGCAGCAAAAATACCATAAGCCATGACCATGAGTTCATATCAGGACCCAAGCTGCACTTTATCAAGCAGTACCTGAACATAAAAGAACACAGATACTGTGAACAGCTTTGCTAACTGTTTGAAGGGTGGTGCCAAAAAAATGCAGAATAATATCTATGAGGTAATATCAGGCAAAGAAGTCTGGAGAAAATTTTAATCTGAACCTATTCCTCAATCATATATTCTACTGCATCCTCTCTATCACCTTCCAGGCCTCAGTTCTCCTGTGTCCTACCCGACTCTATCACCTATTTTATTTAAGCCGCAAAAAAAATCGACTGACTGAAGTCAGACAAAGAATTATCGAATATGATGCAATTATGTAAGCAATAAATGACCGTTAAGGGATGCGCAACAAACAAACTGTAACTGTTTATATATCCCTCACATGACACTTATTCCAGTTTGTTTACAGCCCTCAGAATATGCCAATCTCTACTTAAAAAAGAAAAGAAAATGCCAATCCGAAATGAGCAAATGTGTGATGAATATTTAAATGCTTAGCAACCAGGATTTCGAAAAGAAAAACTAGCTGATGTATAGCAGCATGTCACTACTCACTTCATCATCTTATCAACACAAAACAGTAGCAGGACTTGATAGAAACATTATTCATACTTATAACTTATAAGCAGAAGACATAATGGCAGACAAATTAAAATGCATCAAAACATACAGTAAAAGTGATCGTGAATCATGAATTTTAAATTTTTAATAAAGTTATCCTGATAAAGCATAGGTTCATTATTTTCTTTTTTTTGAACGTGTCACTAATTAAGCAAAGCTCTTCAATAAGTGGCAAAGAAGAACCATTCACTAGTTAAGAACAACAAGTCACACGAGTCACAAATGACGATTTCAAATTCAGATTGATACCAAGATTCAGATACTAGTTTGTCATTTCATTTGGTTCAACTGTTAAAGTCTTGGCACCTTGACAATGTCCAACTATTATGCATCTGGGTGAAAAGATCTATACTACAGCTATGCAAATATTAGTGACATACATGGCAAGTTACATATATGGCAATAGACAAGAAAAACTAATGATGAGCTGTGTAATTCAGAAAAGCAACAACCAAACAACACAACAGTGTAAATACAAGAGCCCATCAAGCAGCCAAGTCAGATATATGATTATTTGAGTTTCCATTGTTAGTGCAACATTAAAGGATTTGCTGTATTCCACAAAGTCATTATAGGAAAAGAAGTGAGCTTCTGGTATACTTTCAAAGTAAATCCATGCTATTACCTGGAGCATATAAGCTTCTGAATGGATGGATAATCCCTTGTTGGCTAAAAGGATTGGTTTCAAAAACCTTTTCAAACTGCATTGACTCGAGATGAACCATGAAGACGCCTCTAGATGTCGACACAAATATCACATTATCATCCCCATCAAGCCACAGTACTGTACTGTAGTATTCTGGAAACCCCCGTGAACTGAGCGAAAGAAGCTTGTCCAGTTCAATTGTCCCTCCTAGCACCCATTGAGCAACAGCACCCATTGAGCAACACCATCAGAGTCGGGTGTCCTCTCCCACAGTTGAGCTGTGAGGTTGCCTGACATGACAATTAAACTAAGCCCACCGCCCTTTGCTAGGGTTGTCAAGAAGACGCCACGATGCTTTGCATAGACATCCAATGGCAGTGGCACCTCTATCACAGCTAGGTTCTGGCTACCCAGATCAAATTCAAGGATGTGAAGCTGACTGTGAAGGACATATAGCATCCGGTAGAGTGAATTCCCAACCAGGACATTTCCAAAGCAAACAATGAAGCCAAATTCAGACTTGACCGGCACCGCTGTGGAGACGATATCACCCCATTCAGCTGTCTCTGACGAGTAAACGCAGACATGAGCACTATCACCGCCACTCCAGGTCAAAGCCACCTTAAAGGGCCCCTTGTCACCGGAGGCACAGATTACCGCCCCTTGAACACCCCTGAACCTGAACCTGTTGAAGTTAGGATCCGAGGAGTGTGGAACGCCAAGGAGGTGGTGCTCGCCTGCGACGGGGTCCCACACCATCACCTGGCGGAGGTCGTAGTGGAAGCCTTGGCGAGTCCTGTTTATGAGGAGCACGCGACCGTGGCGGCACCCTTGGAATGCCCAGATGTAGTCATCGCCGCCGCCGCCGCCGCCGCCGCCGCCGCCGCCGCCGCCGCCGCCGCCGCCGCCGCCGCCGCCGCCGCCGCCGCCGCCGCCGCCGCCGCCGCCGCCGCCGCCGCCGCCGCCGCCGCCGCCGCCGCCGCCGCCGCCGCCGCCGCCGCCGCCGCCGCCGCCGCCGCCGCCGCCGCCGCCGCCGCCGCCGCCGCCGCCGCCGCCGCCGCCGCCGCCGCCGCCGCCGCCGCCGCCGCCGCCGCCGCCGCCGCCGCCGCCGCCGCCGCCGCCGCCGCCGCCGCCGCCGCCGCCGCCGCCGCCGCCGCCGCCGCCGCCGCCGCCGCCGCCGCCGCCGCCGCCGCCGCCGCCGCCGCCGCCGCCGCAGCGCACGGGAACGGAGAAGCGCTCTGGCGGGATGGAGCCCCGCGGATCCGAGATGAAGCTGAAGGAGACATCTTCGGATCCCGATGGGATGCTGCTAAGGAAGACGCCGAGGGGCTTCCAGTGGTGGGCGCGGAAGCGGCGGAGGAAGTAGGGGTCGGTGATGATGCGGCGCCAGCGGGTGCAGACAAGGGACGCGCGGGGAAGCGAGGACGGCAGCGAGGGGAGGCGGAGGAGGATCTCGGAGAGGAGCTCGTCGACGTCGAGAGGAGGACACCGACGCCGGCGAGGGGACAGGAGGGGCGGCGACCCGCCGCCGCTGAGGCGAGGCTAATCGAGTGGGCTTGGCTTGGACTCGGGCCGCAGCATTCTTCGAGTCGAGGCCATCTTGGTCTGCCTGATTGGCAACGATAACCCTTCCCTGGGCTGGGCTGACTAGTTATTATTATTATGGGCTATACTTAATATTTTCGATTAATTATTACTTTGAGTTCAATATAAACAAATTATCGCAATTTCTCATTTGTTGTTAGACTGCTTCGGATGCGCGCCAGTACAGATTCTGGTCCTTCTTTGGGGACTTGAAGAAGAGATGTCAGTGCATCAAAAACTGCTCATCAGTCATCACAGAAAATTTGGATGTGCTTCTTTACGATACCAAATAGAAAATGGGCTAGGATGCTAGGATAAATGGTGATCCATTCATTTAACTCAGAGAAATTAGAACGAGCTGTAGTTTTTGCTGATGAATACTACACTCGGAAATTAGCAAAATACTTGTAAGCCACCGATCTAGATTTTCCCCCCCGCTTTGTTCCCCAAACATGAATTATTATATTACTGAAAGAAACCACGGCAATTTAACAAACCATCACGATCAGTCTCAATGCGTGCGTACTAAAAAGTTAACAATTAGAACACCAGGAGTGCAGGACACATGTTAGATGAAGCGAAAGCTTGCTTGCCCATGCATCCTAATTCTGCTCAGCTGCACCTGACAGCACTTCAGATATAAAGCAGACAGACATACTAGATAACAAGATGAAGATAGATGACGCGCAACTTCAGATATAAACCTACCACCACACCAAAACTCCAAGTCCGTCTTTAGCAAACAGCATCCAGTAGAGGGAATTCCCCACCAGCACATTTCGAAATCCAACAACGAAACAAGATTCAGCCTGGACAGCAGTGGAGACGACATCGCCCCAAACACCGGTCTCTGACGAGTAAACGCAGACATGCGCACTGCGGCCGCCGTTCCAGGCCAAAACCACCACGAAGGGGGGCCCCTTGTCGCCGGAGGCACAGATTACCGCCCCCTGCACGTTCCACGAAGAGCATTGCATGATTATTTCCTTACCCATCTCTCTCTTCTCCCCTCCACACTGCCACCCCTTTCCCTCGGCCCGTCCGCCGCGCCCTCCCTCTCTTCTCTCTCTCGCTCCCTCCACTCTCCCCCGCCGGCGCCCACTCCCCACCCCTCCACCCGCGCCGCCGCCGATGCAGCGACCGGAGCAGCTCCAGTGGCCGACGCAAAGAGGAGCAGCCGCCGGCGCCGGTGCGGGCGGCTCACACTGCGGCGGTGGATGACGGCCCGTCGACGCGGATCTCGGCGTGGCGGGCGGAGGAGCTAGGAGGCCGCGTCTTCGTCTGCTCGAGCTCGAAGCCATCGCCGGCTTTGGCGCCGCGGGAAACGACGGCGGTGGATGGCGGCCCGTCGATGCGGGTGGCTCACATGGCGCCTCCGCTGCATCCGCCCGGTCCCCGGCCGCACTCCCTCCCCGCGCCCCTCTGCCTTCGTGCTGAGGCCGCGCCGGCGCGGGC
>OAMR01000384.1:40376-98162 GCA_900205405.1 Echinochloa crus-galli | reverse complement strand
CGCCGCCGCCGCCGCCGCCGCCGCCGCCGCCGCAGCGCACGGGAACGGAGAAGCGCTCTGGCGGGATGGAGCCCCGCGGATCCGAGATGAAGCTGAAGGAGACATCTTCGGATCCCGATGGGATGCTGCTAAGGAAGACGCCGAGGGGCTTCCAGTGGTGGGCGCGGAAGCGGCGGAGGAAGTAGGGGTCGGTGATGATGCGGCGCCAGCGGGTGCAGACAAGGGACGCGCGGGGAAGCGAGGACGGCAGCGAGGGGAGGCGGAGGAGGATCTCGGAGAGGAGCTCGTCGACGTCGAGGAGGACACCGACGCCGGCGACGGGACAGGAGGGGCGGCGACCCGCAGCCGGTGAGGCGAGGCTAATCGAGTGGGCTTGGCTTGGACTCGGGCCGCAGCATTCTTCGAGTCGAGGCCATCTTGGTCGGCCTGATTGGCAACGATAACCCTTCCCTGGGCTGGGCTGACTAGTTATTATTATGGGCTATACTTAATATTTTCGATTAATTATTACATTGAGTTCAATATAAACAAATTATCGCAATTTCTCATTTGTTGTTAGACGCGCTTCGGGTGCGCTAGTACAGACTCTGGTCTTCTTTGGGTTTGGGGAAGAAGAGATGTCAGAGCATCAAAAACTGATCATCAGTCATCGCAGAAAATTTGGAATAGAAGTAGAATAACATGTTACATGGGCTAAGTCGCTAGGATAAATGGTGATCCATTCATTTAACTCAGAGAAATTAGGACGCGCTGTAGTTTTTGCTGATGAATACTACACTCGGCTATTAGAGCGTAGTTAAGTAGACCCCCCCCCCCGCTTTGTTCCCCAAACATGAATTATTATATTATTACTGCACAAACCACAGCAATTTAACAAACCACCACTATCAGTCTCAATGCGTGCGTACTAATAAAAAGTTAACAATTAGAACACCAGGAGTGCAGGACACATGTTAGATGAAGCGAAAGCTTGCCCATGCTCAGCCGCACCTGACAGCACTTCAGATATAAAGCAGACAGACATAGACCTACAACCAAAACTCCAAGTCCCTCTTTAGGCATTACGCTTAACACTAGATAACAAGATGAAGATAGCTGACGCGCAATTTCCAGATTCAAGTGAGCAGCAAAGAAAGGGGGGAAAAAGGATCATGTCAATGCAAAATTTACTACGCAGCAGCAAAAGCACCATAAGCCATGACCATGAGTTGATATCAGGACCCCAAGCTGCACTTTACCGAGCCAGTACCTACACATAGAAGAACACAGATACGGTGAACAGATTTGCTAACTGTTTGAAGGGTAATGCCTAAAAATATACAGAATAATATCTATGAGGCAATACCAGGAAACTATTAGTACTGTATCATCGTATTATATCAAATGTTAGAGGCACCCACTATCACTTTCTCAAACTCAAATGTGAAGTTGGCTTAACAAAAAGTATGATTTGCAGTGTTGCATAGCTATTATAGAATCGTTAACCAAACATGATTACATGCTGAATTGCTAAGCAATCTACCGCCAAGAGATGCGTAACAAATAAACTGTAACTGGTTATATCCCTCGCGTGATACTTGCTCCAGTTTGTCTACAGCTCGCAGAAAATGCAAGTCCAAAATGAGCAAATAGGTGATGTATAAATGATTAGCAACTGCGATTTGCAAAGAAAAAATAGTTGATGTCTAGAAGCATGTCACTGCATCACCTTACCAACACAAAACTTGCAAGACTTGCCAGAAACATTATTCATACTTACAACTAATAAGCAAAAGATATGTCATGCATAATTATTTTAAAGTGAGCTTATTTTACACCAGAATAGCAGCAAAATTAAAATGCACCAAACATACAGTAAAAGTGGTTGTGAATCACGAATCTTAATAAAGTTATCCTAATAAAGATGAAAAAATAGGTTCATTAATTTTTCTGGTGCGATTGAACTTGTCACTAAAAGCAATTAAGCAAGGCTCTTCAATAAGTGGCAAAGAACCGTTATTTCACAAGATAAGAATAGAGCAAGGCACTCAAGTCAAAACTGATGATTTTAGACTCAGACCAGGATTCATATAGAAAAGAAAATGCTTGAAAAAAATGCAAGACTTTAAGCCATAAAATGTGACAATCGAGTTAGTAATTTGTCATTTCAGTTGGTTCAGGCCTTGGCATCTTGCCAATTTCCAACAATTATGCATCTGGATGAAAATAATTACAACATGTGTGTATGTGTGCGCGTGCGTGCGTGCGTGTGGCAATAGACAAGAAAAACTAACATTAAGCTATGTGATTCCGAAAATTAACATCCAAACAACAAAAAGCTGTAAATGCAAGAGTTCATCAAGCAGACAAGTTACATATATGGTTTGGAGTTTCAATCGTTAGTCCAACATTACAGAACTTGCGGTACTCAAGAAACCAAATTGTAGGAACAGCTGTTGGTATACTTGCAATGTAAATGCATGCTATTTACCTGGAGCATATAGATTCATGAATTGATCGATCGTCCCATCCTGGATAACAGGATTGGTTTCGAAAATCTTTTCAAACTGCATTGACACGAGACTGACCATGAAGACGCCTCTATACGTCGACACAAACATCACATTATTATCCCCATCAAGCCCAAGTTCTGTTCCATGTTCCCCTGATCTAAGGGGACGAAGCCTGTCCAGTTCAATTGTTCCACCTGGCATCCATCGAGCAACACCATCAGAATCAGGTGTCCTCTCCCACACTTGAGCTCTGAGGTCAGCTGACATGACGATTACACTAACCCCACCGCCCTTTGCTAGCGTAGTTAAGTAGATGCCGCGATGATTTGCGTAGACATCTGATGGCAGTGGCACCTCTGTCACAGCTAGGTTCTGGCTACCCAAATCAAATTCAAGGATGTGAAACTGGCTGCCAAAACCAAATAGATTCCAGTAGATGGAATTCCCAACCAGGACATTAGGAAAGCTAACAACGAAGTTAGATTCAGACTGGACCTCCGCTGTGACGACATCACTCCACACACCGGTCTCTGAAGAGTAGACGCAGACATCGCCGCCGCCGCCGCCGCCGCCGCCGCCGCCGCAGCGCACGGGAACGGAGAAGCGCTCTGGCGGGATGGAGCCCCGCGGATCCGAGATGAAGCTGAAGGAGACATCTTCGGATCCCGATGGGATGCTGCTAAGGAAGACGCCGAGGGGATTCCAGTGGTGGGCGCGGAAGCGGCGGAGGAAGCAGGGGTCGGTGACGAGGCGGTGCCATCGGGTGCAGACGAGGGCCGCGGTGGGGAGCGAGGGCGGCAGCGGGGGCAGGCGGAGGAGGGTCTCGGTGAGGAGGTCGTCGATGTCGATCGGGGATTGCAGTCGGCTCATCTGGTGGATCTCCGTGTCCCGCGTCGTCGTTTCGGAAGGCCGACGATCAGCAGTAATGGGGGTCTCGGAGGAGATGTCCGCGGAGGACAGACGCCGACGCCGGCGGCGGGGCAGCTGGGGAGGAGAGTTTTTGTCGTCCATGGCGCGCCGGCGATGGGCGGCGGCGGGTAATAATCTCCTCGTTGTCGCCTTTTCGGCTCGGCCTCGGG
Organism: Echinochloa crus-galli; assembly: GCA_900205405.1. Classification (NCBI taxonomy): domain Eukaryota; kingdom Viridiplantae; phylum Streptophyta; class Magnoliopsida; order Poales; family Poaceae; genus Echinochloa; species Echinochloa crus-galli. The sequence continues at coordinate 94,591 of OAMR01000384.1, read as the reverse complement.
CCGCAGGATAGTTAAATACGTCTTGGGCTGGGCTGATGACTGGCGGAGCGCGGTCCTCCTTATCTGGCTGGGCCGGGCTCGCTAGTTATCATGGGCTGAAGTAAATTTCTATCATTATTATTTCTTTTATTTAGTTCCAATAAACACTTCTCTTCCTCTCAGACAAAAAAAAAAAGATGCGTTCACCAGGGATGGAATTTACTTGGCTGAAGCGTTTGCTCTGTCTCAGTTCTTCTGAAGAAATGTTGTGCTTCTTTACCAATCAGCTGACAAGTGGCAAAGCACGATGATGCACCAAGTTTGAGCTAAACAGCAAGCAGCATGCGAGCTAGACACTGCACGGCTACGCAACAAAATGACGGGCTAACAGAACATTGTATGAGTAAAACCAAGCAAGCACGAGGGTTAAATAAAGTGAATCCAGATATTAGCAAACTGGATTCAAAGCCAATGGTTACTCGAGCAAATTCAACCAGGCAGAGTAGAGACAACAAACATTTAGGCAAAAGCTCACGGCTCACTTTTCAGACCATGACGCTGAACATCACTGCATACATACATACAGCCCAGATAGGTCTCTTGCCAACTTGGCATACATAGGCACTGATAGTTACTACACTCAACAGACCTGGAACATGAAACTAAACTACTATAGGTCTATAGCACATAATGAGTCTTCAGCCTTCCATCACAACACACTTCAACGGAAAGCTCACCTTATGACAAAGGGAGAAACCAAGATCAACCAGTGAAGAATTGGGACCAAGCTCTTCCCAGCCTTCCCTTCCACATTTGCCACCAGCTTCCTCTCTCCATCCCTTTCTTGTTATCAGATTCAATGCCTATTCTCAAGACACGCTCTCTTGCAGTTGCCAATCTTGACTCTAAAGTAATGATCCTGTCCACGAGAGTTCTTCTCATCATCAAGTAAGAAGGCATCTATCTCAGTGAAATTCACATTGGAATCATCAATCAAGGTTTCTTTGAATGAATGCAGTGCCGTGAAAAGGACAGGGGAAGTTTCTTCTGTTGCTGTGCCCATAGGACCATTATCTTCAGAAATGTCTCCAGTAACTCCGGTTTCCGAATCGAGCTATGACATAAAAAGAATTCACATATAAGTAAAAAATCTAAACTTTTGCAAAGACAATTTTGTGCAGGGCTATAGATTCTAATGGTACAGATCATTTCATTTAGCTTTTACAGATTAATTGCAAACATACACCACTGTCATCGTATTGGTTAGCATTATAGAGTAAGTGGACAAAGAATGCCAGCGATGAAATATCAGCAATACAGCACAAACCTTCCTACTATCACATACAATACTCTTGAGCTCGTCCATTACATGTTATGAAATCAGACATGTTACTTCATCTAAACCTGAAAAGCCAATGAAAGATTTTGACAACAATGTAATAGTCCAATGCTCTCGTGCCCTGCAGACTGCGTACTAGGGGCAGAACATATTTTAGCTACACCTTACACACATAAGCACGGGCTCACCTTGTTTTGTATCAAAGAAGATGGCCAGCTGGTCAGGATGTAGGGATCCATTGGGCAGCTTAAATGCCTGATTCTAAAGAGCAAATTCACCTCGGCTGTTTCCAAGCAGGACAGGAACCACCTAGGAGGTTGCAGGGGTTGCGGTTCCCAGTAGGAAACAGATAGGTACACAAAGCCATTGATAACCATCATAATTTCCACTTGAACGTTTTCCACATCTGGACGTTCAATGGTCTCCTTGACACTTGCTTGCATTGGAAACATCTTGTTCAGCATAAATTTATCGACACCGTCATGGTTAGCAGTCCAGAGCCAAACAGAAAGCTTGCATTCATGTACATCTACGATGCAGAGCTTCCCACCCTTGGTCTGTCCAAGCTTAAATTTTGAGAATGCCAATTTCAAGGCCAGCGGCAGATCCATTCGAAAGACTTGAAATGTTGCGGTGTTGAGCGCTACAATGTGGCCCTCTCTCCTGTGTATCCAACAGATAAACTCACTGACAACCTTACCAGCCATGTATGCTTCGCCCTCGCCCTCAAGCGGCAGGGTACCAGTCTCAGCTAAGATGTTCCACTCCATGGGTAAGATTTGCCACTCCATAGTGTCAGATGAGAAGACGGCGACGCGCGCCCATGCCCATGAGTATTCGTAGTGGACACAGACTACGCGGGAGGGCCGCTGTTCCTCTCCGTCGGGGGAAAGCGAGTGGAACTCAATGCAGGTGTCATCGCCGACGTGGGGCTTCTTGGGGAAGATCCTCAGGGCCTGCGAGTGCGGGCTATAGTCCACCCATTGCTCGGAGGTTCGGTTGATGAAGCTGACGTACCCGTAGCAGTAGGGAATCGAGGATTGATTATCGGATTCCGTCCACCACTCGGAATTGGCGTCGTCTTGGATTAAATTGGCGAAGCCTGGGGACTCGAAGCTGTCCTTGCCTCCAGCTGCAGGGACGAAGGCTCTCATGTAGGGAACGAGGAAGATGGCGAGGAGGGGCGGCGCGTGGAGCTCGCGGAAGTAGCAGCGGAAGGACGGGGAGGAGCGGACGGCGCGGAGGAAGTCGCGGCAGCTGAAAGCCGCCCGGGCGAGGCTCGTGACGGCGGGGAGGCGCAGGAATATCTCGCGGAGAAGGTCATCATTGAGCGAGCTTATGGTGGTGGGAGCGGGCGGCAACGCCGCCGGCGGCGGCGGCGGCGGTGAGGAGGCATGGCTGTGAGCCAGTGAGGATGGAACTGCGGCACCGGGAAGGGGCTTGGGGAATGGAACGGAAACCTATCGGGTCTCGTCCTGTAAGGCCGGACATAGGCCGGCCCATGGCCGAAGGCCCATCTTTCTCTGCACGGTCTTCTTTTTGCTGTTGGGAGTGTTTGGGCCTGCTACACACACCCGCGGAGCCTCAACGGAATTTTAATATTTTTATTTGCAAAAAACAATTGCACTAACACGTAAATAAATAAACTTTGAACGCGTTGCATATATGTTCTGTAACAATAAAACATGTACAATCCTATGCATAATAGTTCTACACGTAGGTCTCGTGCCGTGACTTCCTATTTCTAGGTCTATTGACTTAGGTTTGGAATGAAATATGTACTGGTTAGAGAAACATAACAGCAATGAAGCTCAAATCCAGCAAAGCTTCAACTCCTCTCTTCATCTCTCCCTCCTTTCTTTTTTCAATTATTATGGTATTTAGTCTGAATTTTTATCCTTTTGTAACAAGTTTAGAAAAAACAACAACAAATAAGCAGGATAGACTATTACACGGTCATGTCACCAATATGCATTTCTGATAGACTAGTAAAGACATGCTACTACGCGTGGCGGTTTTCCCTCCTCGGGTGCAAGCCAAATGGTTAACACCTTGTGCCACCTATTGTGGTTTTTTTTCTTCTGCAAAATATTTAGTGTTTATAAAAACGTGTGCACATAAATGGCATCATCAATTCGAGTGACATAAGGTCAAAGCTAGCCTCTCTGCACACTCCATCCCCATCTTTCACAACATACCTTGCTCTACGCTCTCTTCAGCAGCCATGAAAATGGCCATGGCAACCGCCGCCACCTCCTACTTCAGCAGTGCCAGCATCTTGCTCTACGTTCTCTTCTTCGCCGGCACTCACGCCGAGGCGCTAACCTCTGAAGAAGTCCCAAGCATACTCCCAGTATGCAAGACGGTCGGCGGTGGCAGCATCTTCTTCGACGTCCAGTTCTGCCTGGAGGCACTCGGCTCCGACGACTGGAGCGCCAACGCCGGCGTGAACTACCGCACCCAGTCCCTCATCGCCGTCGACCTCCTCACCGCCAACGCCACCACCACGGCGGCCAAGATCGACGGCCTGCTGGTCCCGGAGGCCGGCGGCGGCAAGGACGGCGAGGCCACGGCGACGCGGTGCCTCCGGTCGTGCCGGGCGCTGTACGGCGGCGTGGTGCAGAGGCAGCCCGGCTGCGCCGCCGCCGTCAGGGGCAGGAGGGACGGCGAGGCTACGAGGTGCCTGGAGAGAGCTGCGAGCGCGGCGGAGGAGTGCGAGGAGGGGTTCGGGAAGAGTAAGGTCGCGTCGCCGGTGACCATGGAGAACGACGACGCGTTCAAGCTTGCCAAGCTCGCCATCGCGCTGCTCAGCAACGCTTATTAATTACGTACTGAAGAAAGCTTCTTCATGCTGTTGTTACTAGGGCGAGCAACATGTTTCATCTAAAGAATTTGATGTGGCTACGTACTGGTAGTCTGGAACTGCTCTTTTCGGATGAATAAAATGAGTAATACAAAGGGGATACGGCGTATCTGATTCTGAAAACAAACCGAACGTGGAGAAAGCACATCAGTCAACAGCAAACCAACAACCTGGTGTGATTTTTATTTAGTATCTGCATCGTGTTACACTATACAAAGCTCTATCAAGATGCTAACAACAACTCTCCGGTTGCTGGTATTTGCATATCACACCTTGCATATTCCTCATGTATCTGTTACCAGTCTGGTATGGGTGCTACCACTTCACATCTCTGCTACAAGTTTGGACTGAGCCAGCGCGAGATCAAATGAACTGAAGGAGTGAGGAGCCAGCGTGACTTGCATCTGCTCTGCAGCGTTGCTCAGCTCGCTCTTAACCGGCGCCACCTGCACAATTATTTACAATCATCAGGCTTTGGGTTCAGTTGGGACAGAGGACACAAGACCAAAACCGAATAACAAGCACGCAAGCATGCATTGTGGCATATGGTCATTAGGCTTTGGATTCAGACAAATTAAGCGAAAACAAGGGCAGATTACCTTGGTTGGGTTACTGAAAGAATTTTCATCCATCACATTCCCAGATGTGAGGACAGTGGCTGTTGATCCCAGAGCATTAACACTAGCCTGAAGTCCACTTGTGGAGATTGTGAGGCTAACAGGATCTGATCCAAAGTTTACAACCTGCACAAACAAAAGCCTGCATTTGAATCATATTCGGAAACATTTTTACTGTCCAAATTCTAAACAGGATATGGTGACACCAATAGGTAGGTATGATGATGTAAGTAAGCAAGAAAATCAATGAAATTCTTGAGTGGGTCCAGAACATGGAAATAAAATCACACACAATAGGACTCATCACGCAGGCTCCACTAGTCAACTTATATATTCCTCATCGTTCTTAGAATCACAACACCTTGAAGAATTGTACCCTCCCCACCTCCCTCCCTCACGGGTTTTGCTAGCAAAAAAAGGATCCAATTGACCATTTCATACTACACAAAGAACATCCCAAAGAGAAACGCCAGGAAGTCCAGAGTCCATGTAAATGACTGGTCATGAAAGGGGTCTGTATCACAAGAATCTTCCTTGTGAAATTGAGATTTACCTTGGGTCCACTACGAGATGTTCTATCAAATGTGCTCTTCATGTTAAACAAAGTCTTCGAATCTGTGTAAACCTAGAAAAAGAAGCAATATTGAAATTTAAGAGAAGGCAAGTTGACCTTGACAGTGAATGTTTAAACAGAACCACAGAATCATGACAGAGAAAAATAAGACAAATAGACTTTACAGAAAGAACTTTACATGGAAGTCGTATAAATCAGCAGGATGATCAAGCGGTCTAGATGAACCATCACAGTTTGAAATCATTTGAATATCTGGTTCAGATGATGTTTAAGCATAGCTTCAACATTTGGCAGTAGCTTCTTTAGATGAAAGGCCTATTATGTTCTATTTAAGCTTATGCTCGAAATAAAATCTTGTATTTATTGATTTCAGAATCTTTTCAAGATTATGTTCAACCACTGGGAGTAATGTTCAATTTAATTTTCTTTCCTAGTAAACACACACCAGGCGGAAAGTGCCCTTGTGCACACGTTCATGTTGACCTAGATTGTAAAATGGATGCAATAAAAATGTAGTTGACAAATTTACCACGGTAAAATTTCTTCCCACAGTCTTCATTTCCAATCGCAACATATTTCACTGGGAATGGTTCAGGGTGCCCCATTGCGGCCCTAACAGAGCCCCATGTTGAATTTGCGCTCCCCCTTGCAAATTCTAGACTGTCCAATACATCCTGTAGAAAGACAAACATTTCAATAACAATGAAGCTACTTTATGACCATAAAAACTACCTAAATCTATAAAATATATAAGGTGTCTTATTGAGATTGTTATTATTCATATTAATGAAAGAAGTCAGTTCATGGACAACCTTGGTAAATGCAAATGTACAACTCATCTCTGCATTTGAACTACATGAATAAAATGTAATTGAATCATGTCCACCATCATTTCTTTTGCTGCACTAGTGAAGAAGATTACCTTTACAAAAGGAGCAATAGCAGCAGTATCAACTTCATCATTGTGGCTGACTCCTGAATTATTACAGGGAACTTTCCATCAGTTAAGAAGGCCAGCAATGATAAAAAAAAAGGGCAGCCCGGTGCACGTAGCTCCCGCTTGCGCAGATATAAGATTTAAAATATCTGAAAACAATTACCATTGTTGAACACCCAGATTGGGGCAGTATCCAGGTCCTCCGCAAGCTTTGATGTAGATTTCAGAATTAATTGTTTGGGGGGCAACAATAGGAAAAGAAAGGCTAAGGGTCTGAAGCAATGTAAACCGGTACCTGAAGAAATTCATAATATCCAAGGCCATCATCAGTCCAGTAATGCCAAACATCCCCGAAGTGTCCAGGCCTCTCTTCCCATGGACCAATAGATTCTCTCCACCTGAAGGCATTCCTTAACCATTCACCTTCTACAAAGCAGCCTCCTACAATAGCCCCAAAATGTATTTAACACGTAGCAATATATCATATATGCCTTAACAGCAAGAACCTGATTTTCAGTAAGAAAAAGCATACCAGGAAATCTCAAGAACCGCGGTTTCAAATCCAACAGCATGGATATAAGTTCTGTGCGAAACCCGTGTCCCTGTGTGTGCATGATAAGTATTGAGTACACTAAACAGATGAACCAACATATAAATTCAGAAAAAAACTGGTATCCATCAGAAACAATTATTTGATTATTACATTCATCAAACAAATCAAAGCAGTGAACTGGGTTCTACAATATTCTTCTCTGGAGGTAAAGGGTTATAAGGAGGCAGTCGCAAGATTTGTAGGATGAGTGGATGACAGAGTGCAGATCATAATAGAAATGTTTCAGTCAAGTGGGTGACACAAAGCATACTTGCACATGATCGAGGTACCCAGCCTCAAGACTTAGTAATGAATTAAGGAAAAGGGGATTCTCGACCTACTGACCTAGTAATTTTTTAAATGGTAATTTGCTGCTAGGCATAATTAATTGATCGGCGCTTCATACTCAGGGGTTCGCTACTAATCTATATTTATAAATCATATTTTATACAGGTATTTTCTTTCTTGGCCTTATTTGTGTATATCACTACTAAGATCGATAACAATACCTTGTATGTGTCTTCAGGCATAAGTGATACTTGATCAAACCAGACAACTCCTTGCTTGTTAGTCGTTATTTGAAGCCTTGAGGTTCCATTGGTACCTTTAGCGACCAACTTCTGCTCCAGTTTTGTCCAATTTGATGTGCCGGAAACTCTACAATAGGTGAAATACTTTCAGACATTGTGAATAAAAAAATATTTCCTCTTGCTCAAATAATAAGAGAAAAGGTACTAACGTGATTGTAGCTGAAGCCATATTTTGCAACCCATCAGAGCTTGTTAGTGAAACTGTTAAGTCCGTTGTCTCTGGTGACTTAACATACATAACTAGATTGTAAGTCTTTCCATCTTCGATGTTCTGGAAGTTAAAAAGGAAGAATTATGGAAAAGAAAAAATAAGTAAGCAAGGTAGTAAAACAGATGTACAGAGTTTGCATAACATCATAACACGAAAACTACACTCCTTAACGTTCTGAAGAAAATGCATGGAACTCAATGATAATATTTATCACCAAACCGTACTATCATACAAATTACTGATATTAACTAAATAGCTATGATAACCTATCTATTTCGAATGGCAATATGAGAGAGAAAATATACAATCAACAAGAAGTAATATACCATGCCCCAGAATCCTGGGTTGTAAATGCCAACACCACCAGCTGGACAGTCATTGCAGAGGACCTCCATCCTTAGAGCAACAATGTTTCGACTGAAACATGATGTGCGATCAGTCGCCACAAAAATGGAAGAGTCATCTCCAATGATGGACCATGGGTCAATATTTGATGGAGTATGGGGGCCTCCAGCTTCAAAACCTGTGGCGTAAATTCAGATGATGTTTAAGCATAGCTTCAACATTTGGCAGGAGCTTCTTTAGAGGAAAGGCCTATTATGTTCTACTTAAGCTTATGCTTGAAACAAAATTTTGTATTTATTGATTTCAGAACCTTTTCAAGATCATGCTCAAAAGAAGCACATGTGTCACTAAAAGGCACACATTAAAAGTCAAGAATAGCTGAAGTACCTCTGTTGTTAACGAGTTCAGCCCATATTCCACCAGCTCCAGCATGGTTGATCTCCTACAGTGCAACCAAGCTGGTTATTGCAAGAACATAATGGGACATGGAGTATATTTGGATTATTCTGATTATATGAGGTATAAGACATTAGAAGATCAATAAAACTGGTGTTTACCAAGAAATTACTGTCTCACCTCAAAAAAGATCCCAAATAGTGTATCAGGGATCTTCCGAGCAAGCTGCGGTGAGGCATCAACCTTGATGGTTGCCGTCTGGGTGGCTTTGAATTCTGACGCTAGGCATTTGCAGCCTAAGCAGAACAGAAAGAAGAGGCAGAAGACGATTCGAGCGTGTGATTTCTTGGTCCCCATACGCTTACACCTGTAAACTCTATTTCAGCCAGTGTGTCTATTGACCAAATAAGAGAAGATATCAGAGGCCAGTAGAGTTAGGTGACAGGCACAAGCTACCACAAAGTGATACCTTCAGATTAGGAAATTGCAGAAGCATTAGAACTAACATAAGGCGAGCATATACTACATATCTAACAACTAGATAGATGTCAAAGCATTATCCGTAAGCTAAATGATTTGTATCCATCTTGTTTAATAATTCAGTGCATCTGCAATTTAAAATGGCCTTCATTATCTCATCAGACAAGAGCTGTACAGGAACTTGCAATAGGAAAAGAAGAGCGGATGCATCAATTTAAAATGCCACTACAATCATTTCATCATCACAGATTAATGAAATTGTCCTCGCTTGGGCATTCCACCGAACAACTTGTGTGCACAGCCAATGCAAGAGATACAGATTGAAGAAGCTGGAACTAGACATCCAGAGAATTGAAGAAGTAGGACCGCAAGAGACGGATAAATTGATTCAGCGAGTTGCTCACCATGCGGCCAGCATCCAAGGCCTCCGACTGAATAGGCGAGCGAGTGGAGTAGGACAGGACAGGAAGGAGCCCCCGGAGGCGTGCGTTTAAGTAGAGGAAGCAGTGGCTTTGAAGGGAAGTGTGCCTAGGGAAGCCACGCAAGCGGTGTGTGCGAGAGAGCTCCCGTCGCCGGATTCTGATCGGGTCACGCCGCGGCGACGGGGAAGGGGAGTGGAGGACCAGCCCGGTCGCGGCGCGGCCAGAGTTGCTTGCCGGAGCGGGGCTCTCCGGCGGTGGTTGTCTGCGCTCGCCCACGGACACGTGGGCCCGGCTCTGCGTAATCCACATCGTTTGGATATTTGCTAGTCGTTGTCGACAAGGCTGGGCTTTCGGATATATCTTTGTGGGCCCCTTTCCGTGGTATCCAGAGAGGCGGTAAACCTACAGGGCTTCCACGAGTTTTTTTAACTAGTTAGTTCCCGGTGTCTAGATTGTTGCACAGGAGATGAACGGACCAGATTATTGTGCGGACAACAGCAAAAGACGTGCACGTGTGGAGGGACAGGTGGAGCGGTTGCTACATGCTGCATGCATCGGACGGATTTCATTTGGATTTTGATCTTTGATTTCATTTTTTTAAACTATAAATTATTTTCAAATCCGTTTGAACCGTCGTCTTAGTTAGAATTTATGCAACAAAACAAGCTCCAATTTAAATATATTTCATATTTTTGATAGTTGTTTTTTTAAATCAACATTTATCGTAGACTAGTTCAACATTTACAATATACTATTTCAACATTTTTTTAGAAAATGTTGAATTAGTTTTCTAAGTGTGTTGAACTAATATTCTTAAAATGTTGAATTAGGTTGATAAAATGTTGAATCTGGTATCACATGAAATTGTTAGAGGCTAATAAAATTTCGTGCCAAAAAAATTTCGAATATAGCTACACGTGTGTTGGCACTCCTTACGGCCTACAGATAAATCCGCAAGCGGACGGATACCGATGTAGCTTTCACCCAGGAGTATTCCAAGGTATCGATTTCCACGGAGAACGAGAAGTGGACTGATTCTAAACTAAGTTGTCCTAGGTAGATGGAGTGGAGTGAATGGTATGGATGAAATGGATGACAACAACAAAGAGAAGAGGAGTGATAGAAGGGTAGAGAGGGTACGAGTCTGGTAGAGGTATCACCAAAAAGGGGGAGATTGAAAGTGCATCTAGGCACTTATATGTTTTGGTGATTTTGGATGACAACATGATTAGTCATTTAACTTGTTTGCTTAAGCATATGAGCAGGTATCTATTCTTATGGATATTCAAGGAATATGATTGTTGAAGAATAAAAGCTCATTATTGATATAAAAGACAAGAAAGCAAACAGGTGGTAATCATCCCATGCAACTAAGTCATAAAATGACAAGTGATTGGAAATGACAAGTGAGACAAGGGCTCAAGCATGTTTAGTTGGTCTCACTTAATAAGATACTTGTCAAAGGTTTTGGGATAGAACATGTGAAGAAATTTGAAGTTTCTTTGGGCTTGTTCCATAGCAATGGTTACATTCAAAATGAGACATGATTCTATGGATAGTATATGGTCTCAAGTGCATTGATGTTTATGGACAAGTTATCTACCAAAGAACAACATTCAAGACATGGATTTCAATGTGGATTTCATGATGATGCAATGCAAAGCAAAGCTTAATTTGGCAAGAGAGGATGGAAGGGATCAAGCTAGATGCGAGTGACGTTCCTAGCAAGGTGAAGGGCAAATTGGTTTTGTAGCCGAGGTACCTTGTTTGGTGGAAAGGTCTAGCATTATAGTTTGGGTTTCTATACATCAATCAAGTCATATCAAGTGAAGCAATGCGAAGCATCTTATCTTTGTTTGATCATATATATTGGAATGGCTTATGAATTGATCCATGCAATGGAAATTCTAAGTCATTAGCTCAACATTGGATTTGCTCATCAAGACATGAAGTGTTGAAGCCCTCAAAGTTGAGAATGATCAAGTATGGCATCAATGAAGATATAAAAGCTTAAGTGGTAGATTCTATTTATTGTTTTAATCTTGAGTTTAGGAATGCCGTACTATCAAGAGGGATGCAACATTAGTTGTCTTGGCATACACCAAAAAGTGCTCATTAGATCAACCCATGTGAGATAGCCTTGAGAGATATACTCTTGGGAATTTAGTGTGCTGAAAGACCCCAAACCGGTCTGACCGGTTTGGGAAAGCGGTCTGACCGCTTTTGGGTTTGTGGTGCTGAGTGGACCCAAACCGGTCTGACCGGTTTGGGAAACCGGTCTGACCGGTTTGGGGCCCTGACATGTGTAACGGCTAGTATAGTTCGTAAACCGGTCTGACCGGTTTGGGAATCCGGTCTGACCGGTTTCCAACGGCTATAACGGCTAGTTTTGGTTGTGTGGGGTATTTATACCCCATACCCCTCTCCTTTGAGGGGTGCTGGTTGCCATTCCATTCTAACTCGCCTAGGGCAGTTCCAAGCACCAGCAAGCTCTCCCCAAGCCTCTCTTTGTGAGAGTTGATTGATTTTGATCATATCATTGGATTTGGGTTGAGGGATGTATGGGTTGTGAGCAATAGATAGCAATTGATAGTTCATATCAGCTATAGTGAGCATATCCTTAGTGTTGAGCACTTCCGGTGAAGCCAAGCATCCATTGGAGCATTTGTTACTCTTGGAGGTGATCCTCCTAGACGGCTAGGCGTCGCCGGTGAGCTACCTTTGTGTGTGGTAAGCCACGGATTGGTTGTAAAGGCTGGCCTTGCCTCCTTCGTGGAAAAGGGTCAAAAGCTAGTGATACCGAGGAAAGTGGCTTGGAGTGGATAAGCCCGCCTTTCGTAGGCCCTCAACGGAGACTAGGATTCATCGTGTCTTTGTGACAGCCTTAGTGGCAGCGGTGAGGTCCGAACTTCGGGAAAACATATCTTTGTCTCTTGTTTACCTTCACAAGTTCATTTCTAGCATATACATTCGCTTCCGCTTCGATCTACTTGGGTGTGCTCTAATTGTGTGCAGGGACTTAGTGGACCTGCTTGATATCATCTACACGAGCTCATCATCAAGTTTGGTTTGTGCTAGAACTTGTAGAGGGGGAAATTTCACATAATCGGTTTTCTCTGTTGAAAACCGGTCTGACTGCTTCTCCAAAGCGGTCTGACCGCTTTAAGCGGTCTGACCGGTTTTGGACACCGGTCTGACCGGTTTCTGTTGTACTGACTGTGTGAAAAAGTTTGTAATTTGCAGATTCACCTATTCACCCCCCCTCTAGGTGACATCAAGGTCCTTTCAGTATTCTACTGATTGATCGAGCAGATCAGAGGGTACAGATAGATACTTGCTTCGGGACAAGGGAATAGGTGGACACACAGAAAGGGATGAGAAGGGGTGCCACTATTTCCCCACTGGGGGATCCTACGGACCGGAACTAACGTGATGGGCTACAAAGACCGGAAGGGCTGTCACCAACTTACGGCTACCACCTCCGTTGCGACGGGAATAAACTAAGGCCACTGACTAGCCTAGGAACCACTCCTACACTAGGCAACGACTACTTACTCTGCTAGCAAGAGCAAGCAACCTTGTCAATACTCTTGGTGACAATTCACCTCCAGTATCAAGCAAGATCGAAGAACCAGCCAAGACAAAGACTTAAACAAGACTACAAGCACTAGAACTATAACTGACTATAGTCTAAACAAGATATAGCTGCAACTAGGATAAAGTAGAAGCAAGATATAAATGACAAAGGCAAAGTGATAAAGATAACTATATTGATAACTCCTTTGCCTAGCACACGTGTTTGTCCAGCTCCTGAGGTCGGTTGGCAGGTCGGTTTGAGTCTTGGGCTGTCCTGGAGGGCCTCCGGTGGACTCGTGGGCTCCGTCGGGTTGGATATGGGCCACCGGTCTTCTGGATATGGGTTGAGCCGGCCCAGAGTGGCGTGGTCGTGGTCCACAGGTCTTGCCCAGCTAGGGGGGGCAACTGGCCGAACGGAGTCGTTCGGCCGAAACGGTCATTTCCGACCCTTGTAGCACGTGTTTCTCCATTTTGTACCTGCACAGAGGACAATCACCAAAACTTGTGGAAATAGTCAGTGATAAGCCCTATAGCTATGGTGTGTGTCCCCATTGTGTTTGTTTTATACTCGGTTGGAGGTCGGAAATCGGTCTGTAACGACCGCCAATAACGTGCGATTGTTTTCAACGAAACAAAAAAAAATATTGTGGGGGAATGAATAGGCGATTGGGGTGATCATAGGTAGTACTATCGTGTTTTTGGGCCTAGTTGGCCTCCAAGTCATGTTGCTTGCACGTGGAAGCCACACGGCAACCCCCGACAGAGAGGCCCCTGTTCTGTTGAGCTGGCATGGGACCCAGGCGTCAGTGTCGCCATGGCTACTCTCGACCGGTCCATGTCCATCAGCCGCACGCCGCTCAATCATTGGTTATGTTGCCACTAATCAGGAGATCAAAGACTGAAGCACAAGCGTCCCTTCAGTTGCAGAATGCAGATAAGACGGAACGAGGAAGGAACGGCTAGTCAAAAACAAATTAGACTCATCCCCTCATGTGTTCTTCCCGTTCATGCATGCGTTCCTGTGTTGATTTATTAGAAAAACAATTACCAACAAAAAATTCATAAGCTTTCCATTCATCTATGCTTATCTTTGCATTCCGCTTTTTTCCCTGAGTTTTTTTTCCTAGATAGGACCTCGACATTTGAAATATCGGTGTACAACTCAGGTACATACATGGTTCATTAAAATTAAAAACTAATTAATATAGGAAAGTTAGACACCCAAATAAATTAAGCAAGAGAATTGTTCAGCAAGAAAAACATCTTTTTTATGAAGAGATTGGCACAGACAAAAACATATATAGTATATTGTGTATGCATCGTTGAACTATATACTAATTAATCCGATATGTGTCTTGATAGTGTGGTAATATGTTTTCGTATGCGGTGCGTTTATTTGGTCTTGGGTATATATGTTAATGTATTGTCTCCACAAATTTGATTCGAAGTTAGAAATATGTCTTGATAGTGCGGTATATATATGATTCGAAATACAGATCATTTATTTGGTATTGTTTATATTAATAGATTTTTTTCTATAGAACTGATTGAAGATATAATATTTTTATTTACAACAAAGCTAAAACATTTTACTGGATGGAAGTAAGGAAGTACGTACAGTTTGATCTTTGGATTGCCTTCATGGTCCGATAAGCCTTCTAGATCTGGTGACGTCATCTAACTAGCTTGGAGAACGAAGGAAACAAAGCACTCTACAGAGTGTAGTGTAGTGTGTTATAGGCATGCGCATATATGCACTTCTCATCGATCCATTATTATTATTATTACCCAGGATTCAGGAGCACGCATGCATGGATGCACTATACTCGGACTGAATAATGTGGATGTGGAATTGAACGTTTTGCTGTCGATCGCTTTGCATTATTACTGACTCATGTTAATCATTATTATCTGATCGATCTCTAGCTAGCTAGCTAGGTACATGATGTGTACTCCTGTGTTATGCGTGAAGCGATCGCCTTGCGTGGTTCAAAACGCAAGCAACAACATCGCATATCAATCAATCAATTCAACTTTTGCTGGATAGAAATGCATGCGGGAGCGACTGAGATATATGAATATATGATTGATGCCCATCGTCCGACTATATAATGTCATTTCCTGGTGCGCTACGCATCGTATCACGATCATACCATCCATCCTTATTATATAAAGCATCCTCAAAGAATACTGGGATTACCAGTTTACAATAAAACATACTTCGAGCGACATCCAACAAACATCCATCCTCATTTTCGGAGACACGCACACGGTCATATGGATATGCTGGCTCCGATGATCGACCCTTGTCGTTGCGTGCACGCGGTTGCGTCGCCGGAGCGCATATATACGTGGAAATCTTTCTATAACCGTAGTACGTTGACGACGACGCAACTGCGCCAAAACAGAAAGAATATAAAACACACGCACGTACTCGATCTGCACGCCCAGCGTGGGTACACACGGCCAATAAAATCAAAACTGCACGCGAAATAAGCACTAAAAAAATCGGTGTGCATGAAACACAGTACGTAGTACAGTGTGCGTGTCCTATTAAGAATGAAGACGACGACTCTATCTAAAAAACCATCACGTCCTATGATTTTTTGCTGCAAGCCATATAAATTTATCCGGCCACACACTTACATGGTGTTTGTTCTAATTGCTTCATTCCCCAGTCTTTACATTTTATTTTTTCACTCACCCAGTACAATAATATACTACCGATCGGATTGTACGTGTACGTCATCACAGAGTGGATGTTTACGTGCTATATATTTGCGTTGCGGGCGCGCATAGAAATAAATGGATCGGATCGAGTCGTCCCGTCTACTAAAAGAACCCTGAAACTACATACTGCACGCGTACGCATCGCGCGAAAGCGATCGATCAGTACATGATGTCGACGATATACCAGCAGTCCAGACTCCATAGGCGGTCAATGCATTGGCATTAATTGATTGGCTGCATCAGTTAGTTTTGTTGCAGCCTATTCGTTGGCCGGTGGCTGGTCGATGATGCTGATTTGTGCTGAGAGAAAAATGCTACTGGTGGCTTATGGCTGGTGCTGATTTCTGCTGAGAGAAAAATACTGCTGGCTGGTGGCTGATAAGCCAAGCGAACAGTCCGTACGGTCTCCTGGGTTGGCTACTTGGCAATACGTACGTTGATGTAGTAGTATGCTTTTATCATTAATTTTTCTTATGATGATTGTCAATTTATATGAAAAAAACTAAGTCCTCTTGGAAGATATCCATTAGAATTTACTTACATATATAAATTGTATGCCGTCAATCTACCTACTAGTAGTATTTTTTATATGTTTATGACGAAAGTTAACCAGCCATGCACTGCACATGTTTTATTTGCTTGTAGCAACGATCCTACAAAATGACTTATATGTTTACAAAATGGGATGTGGAGTATTGTTTCTTCTTACCTTTGCATTCATATGCTACCCAAGTGGCCAAGTGTCTCTGCATAATTAAGCTGGTGATAAGCATGTGTATGACTCCTACTTGCAGCTGGCTGATGTGTTACACCGTCCCGGATCGATCGATGGATATGCCCCTTGTTTTTCATGAGGGCGATAGCTTATTTCTCTGTAATAATGTGGTCGACGAGGACATATATATATGTCTGCCTATATATGCAAGTACATTGTTTTTTTTTTTTGCGTGGTTTCTTCTGCATCATCTCTTTGCTAATTCATTCGAAAGCCCGGGCCCGGTTGAACCTTACTTATTTATGCTTGTTATTGCTCACCTCTCCTCTCCTTTTTCCCTCTGTAAAGAAAAAACCGATCCAATCTAGGCCAAACTCAAAAAGGTTACTTAAAAGGAAAAACCAGCTGGAGGGGAAGATCGAGTCTAGGGAATATTTCTTTTTGTTAACAGCAACTCAGAAATATTCCTTCTTTTTGTTAACAGCAACTAAGAAACATTCCTTCTTTTTGTTAACAGCAACTCAGAAATATTCCCTAGACTTATGGTCAGATGGTTAGATGATACGGTTGTCCATTCGCATATTAAAACTGCTCGTGTTCGCATCCATCCTTTCCCTTTGCTTTGCTAGCCGCCACTTCCACGCTTTCCCATCTAGGCCCGGCCCAAATAGGTGAACAGGCCGAGCAGCGGAACCAATCAGTATGCAGGCCCAACTACGTTGCTCCTCCTCTCGTCTCCCCCGTCGTCGGCATTCCTTCTTTTTTCTTTCTTGCCAACAAGGAAAATCGCAGTTTCGCCCACCACCACCCGATCCCAGCAGAGGCAGAGCAGAGCTCGAGAGAAGAAGGAGAGCCATGGATCCTTCGGTGCTCAACAACCCGCGGCTCAAGGCGCTCATTGAGGTATTCCGTTCCACCTAGTATAGATAGACCTAGAAAAAAACATTTGATTTCAGTACCCATCGGCGGCGCATCTCGGTTGATCCCCAGATGATTTCCCCCTCTAGGGCTCTCTGATTGCTTGGTATACCTTGACACGCACCTATGATGGAAACCTAGGTCTGATCTAGTAATTCGGGATTAAACGTACTGTTTCTTGCTGTGCCAACTGCGAACCATAAACCCGCTCCTGGTATTCGCATTTACCCCTTTTCCATTGTTTAGTCTTATTATTCGTCGATGTGCTATAATTCCTTAATAGATAGTAATAGAGCTAAGGGAACCTCTTATTAGATGAGAGCGAGAGTGCCCCTGAATTTGGGGCTTTGAGGTGTGCCGGGATTTAGTATTGAGATGCAATTAACTGTTGCTAAAAAAACCCTAGGACGGTTTGGGAAAGTAATGGCTGCCACTAGTGAGATATCGGTATCAGTGCGTTTGCACGGAATCACAATATAATAAGTGATATATTTTGATATGGGGGTACTTTTGGTCCTAAAGCTTGGTTCAATTCAATTGTCGAAAGGGATCATCAGATCCAGTACAACTGCAGGCAGCCAAGTGCTGCTTCTGGGTTTGACTGATTCCTGGTCCCTGCTGTTTGGACTACAGCTGAAACTGAATGGCACTAACGACTTGTGAGGATTTTTATTCAACTAAAAAAAGAGTGTGGCCTTATGTAACCAGGAAAACAATCTATTTCATAAAGTAATTGTTCAAAGTTAAACCAATCCTGAATCCCCAGGACCAGGAGAATCTCTGATGTACACAAGGGAACCAGTTTGTTACTTCCCGTGAATTTAACAGAAGTGCATGCCTATTTTGGATATAAGTAGGGCTGCAGCATGTTATTTCAGTGAATGGGTGACTGATTTGCAGTCCGCATCTGCAATGGTGGTTGTAGCATTTGGGGTATAAACAAGTGTGTAGAAGTTGCTTGGTTCCGAATAGCACAAAACTCAGCATGTATACTCTTATGTGATCCAATGCAAATGTGGCACCAAATTTTGTAAGAAGCTGCTTGATCAGTTACATTGCATGACATTTGCAAGGCTTCTTCATAACCTTACCTTTTTCTTAGGTGCAATTTGTGAGCATCTATATATATATATTTTTTAAAAGACTGCTAAATGCAAAGTGTTGTGGTTGGCTGGTTGTAATGTTCTTTCTCTTGTGTAGCATGCATGAAAAGGCTATTAGCTTACAGAAGTGATTTGGGCTTAAACCTAGTAGTTCTTGTTGCACGAATCGTTGATTCCATCGTTGAATTAGCTTTTACCGCTTTTCCATTGTTTAGCTTTATTTTTCAGTGTGCTAGAATTCCTGGATAATAATAGAGATAAATATCTTATCAGCCGGGAGTGCGAGTGTCCATAAAGTTGGGGTTTAGAGGTGTCCCGGGGCTTAGGATAGAGATATGACCAGTGTTAAAAGCCTAGGAGGATTCAGGAATGTATATGGCACAGGTGACATATCTAGTACCACTGTCTTGCTCAAATGCCTAGAAGTGAAGTATACCATGGTTCAATTTTTTGAAAGGGTCTCAGATCCATTCTCCAACGGGAGGTAGCCAAGCTGCTGGTACCAGATTTTGACCGAATCTTTGTGCACAAACTATCCATAGCCTTGACTGTATCTCCCTGCTAATTCTGGCTAAGCCTGAGTTGCACTTTTTCTGTCAGCATCTTTGATGGCTCCATAGTGAGAGTTGCATAGTTGTGAATAGCATCAAATTTTGTAATTTGAGAGAATAATTACAAGAGGCAATGCTGCTTTGCTTCTAGTATGCTTCAGGGACAATTAACATGGCCTTTTTTACATTAACTGGGTGGAAACTGATTACCTGGTATCCTTTGTACTCAAGGAGCTGATTTCTGTCTCAATTTCATTTTGTATCTGCATACTGAAGAGTTAATTGTATCATCTCTTGACCCTTGGAATCTTTTGAATAATTTACAATTAGCATACCTGCCTCTTGTATCTTTTTGGAGGGAAAAAAAACTCTGCAGCTGAACTGGCATAGTGATGGTTGTTCTGACAGAAATCAAATTACTAAAAAAATTTGGTGTGTTGCAGGAGGAGAGAACGAAGGCCTTGACAAACGAGCTCGTGGCAAAGCTGACTCTTGTTTGCTGGGACAAATGCGTTACTGGTAGTGTCGGAAGCAGCTTCAGCAGGAGTGAGGCCTCGTGCTTGTCCAACTGCGCGAAGCGCTTCGCGGAAGTGAAGATGATGACCATGCAACGCTTCACCGGCGGTAGCTGAAATCACATAGGAGTTTCTCTACAGCTAAAACTGATGTACCCTCTGGAGTATCCAATGGGGTAACCTGTGTTCTGCTGTAGCACGAATTTTGTTATCTTTTTGTTGGCATACTATCGTCGGTGAGGTGATGAAAGACATGCACAATGACACAAATGGTCTTTTGGTACTTCAGTTTTAGCCTGGAATGAAGTTGAGGCTAGGAAATATATGCTGTGCGTTTTTGGGTGACGTTGAATTGAAATAATTTTGCGCTGCTGATGCAATATGGCTCACAACTTCATTCTAGCCTGGCCACGTCAACTACACCGCTGATTCACCAGTTTATTTTGCGGCCGCTACTTTGCACTATTTTTAGTTGTTTCCAGCAAACTCCAGGGGCGCGTATCTCAATGTTCATCCATGTCCAACGGTGGAGAGTGGATGCACTGTTTTGTTTGGTGAGAGCCAGAGATTAATGAGCGGTGACACGACTTCCTTTGCGGTGTTCGTATACGTGTATACAACTTGAAGCGACCTGAACGAGGAGCAACTCCAACACTGTGCCCGCACTCGGTGCCTTTTTCTCCATGCTTTGTGAGCTCTGAAGACTCCGCGCACAGTTTGCTCCGACGACATCCCCAAGGTTACGACTCTCATCTCATCTTTCCTAGCCAATCTGCTACTCTACAAGTTTTAGCCTCAACACTGAACTCGTGATTTTGCTAGTGTTCTTTTGCGTGTGTAAATTGTTGCCTCAAATGACCTAAGATTTGACTGTGAAAGAAATGCCCCCTCTTTTTTTCCCCCATCCTTTCTTCATTGATGATACCTGAACTTTTTTTTTATTAATGTCAGAGGTGGAACGTGCAGCAGTAGCTCGCTGAAACATCTGTGTGTCATGTGAATCCATCCACTCGAATCAGTAGTAAATTTGGATACCATCAATATTAGTTACATATATATCTAGTGTGACTTCTCTGTGCTCAGCAACAGATGTATTTAAGATCAACAAATATGCATTTTGCTCTAGATTTGTTTATTGTTGGGCTTAACTAGATATTATGCTCCTGTTATTTTCTTTTAGAAGATTGTTTGCTCGTCATCTCTGTTCTTTCTTACTTATACAAACCTACATACATTTCCACACGGCAATCACAGTTTGGCAGTTATTTTATCACTGCCACCATCACAAATAAAGACTGCTCAGTGACTCTTCTTGACCATTGTTTTGTGCAACTACCAGGAGTTCACCATGGAGAACTCTCGAGAAGAATCAGAAAATGACGAGCAAGAGCAACGCTTGGAAATGAAGCCATTGCGGTCATTAGCGCCAATGTTCCCGACTCCTCTGGGATATGATGTGGCAACCCAGTCAACTGATCCAATGCTAATTTTTGTCACACCATTTAGGCCCTGCACCACGCCAGAACAATCTCCAGCTTCATTTGGTCAACCCTTACCAAAATCACCAATTCCTCTGAAGGCTACTCCAATCTCAGCGGCATTTCCCACGTCACAACATGAAGTTGGATTGTCGGATGAAGACTACAAGCCATTATGCAATCAGAAAAAAACACCACCACCGAAGGCAGCCAAGAGGATCCACCAAGCTGGGTGCTCCAATGCAGCTAACATCAAGCGCAGGTCAACACAGAGAAGCCTCAACATAGAGCTCGCCTCCTGTCCATCCTCATCAAGCGTCTCAAATGAATCAGTTGAACAAATGATGATGATGTTTGATTCACTTCGGCGCCGTATCCTGCAACTGGATGAAAAGGAGGACACCAGCAGGCGGGCTGACTTGAAGGCTGGTACTCTCATGATGCAGAACGGCCTGAGGATCAATAACCTGAAGACCATAGGACCTGTACCTGGTGTTGAAATTGGAGATATTTTCTTCTTCAGGATTGAAATGTGCATTGTAGGTTTACATGCACCTGCGATGGCTGGCATCGACTACATTTCTGCTAAGCATGTTGGAAAAGATGAAACTCTGGCTGTCAGCGTCATCTCGTCTGGTGGTTATGAGAATGATGATAATGACACGGACATTTTGGTTTACACAGGCCAGGGAGGCAATAGCCGGCACAAGGAGAAGCATGACCAGAAACTTGAAGGAGGTAACCTAGCTCTGGTGAACAGCATGAAAAAGAAAAACCTGATCAGGGTTGTGCGCAGTGCACAGGACCCTTTCTGTAACTCGGGAAAAATTTACATCTATGATGGACTTTATAGGATCGAAGATTCCTGGATGGACACAGCGAAGAATGGTTTTAGTGTTTTCAAGTTCAAGCTAAGAAGAGAGCCAGGACAGCCTGATGGAATTTCAGTTTGGAAGATGGCTGAGAAGTGGAAAGCAAATCCTGCAACAAGAGACAAGGCTATACTACTGGATCTATCATCAAAAGTTGAGAACCTACCTGTATGCCTTGTTAATGATGTTGATGATGAGAAAGGGCCAATCTATTTCAACTATGTAACTGGAGTGGAGTATTTGAGTCCATTTAGCAAGACGAAACCATTACAAAGCTGCAAGTGTCCTACTGTGTGTTTGCCTGGTGATCCTAATTGTTCATGTTCACAACTGAATGGTGGTGATCTTCCTTACAGCACCTCTGGATTGCTTGTGAAGCACATTCCAATGCTTTATGAGTGCTCTTCCAAGTGCCAGTGTTCTCTGAATTGCCGAAACAGGGTCTCACAGAAGGGTGTTTATCTGAACTTTGAGGTCTTCCGGACCGGGGATTGTGGATGGGGTGTCCGGTCCTGGGATCCCATCCGTGCTGGCTCATTCATCTGTGAGTATGCTGGTAAGGTTATTGATGAAACAAATATGAACATGGATGGAGAAGAAGATGAATATACTTTTCACACATCTTGGCCAAGTGACAAGGTTTTAAGATGGAACCTGGGAGCAGAATTACTTGAAGACCCGAGTGCTAATGTCACAACTGAGAGCTTAAAGAAATTACCTATTGTCATAAGTGCAAAAGGTTCAGGCAATGTGGCTCGTTTTCTGAACCATAGCTGTTCCCCAAATCTTCTTTGGCAGCCCGTACAGTATGACCATGGCGATGACAGTTACCCACATATCATGTTTTTTGCAATGAAACATATTCCTCCCATGACTGAACTGACCTACGATTATGGAACAAGAGGAGCTCCTCCTGGCATTAAGGGAAAATTTCCAAATGCTTGCAAACTCAAGACATGCCTCTGTGGCTCTACCAATTGCCGAGGTTCTTTTTGATAAAACTGAAGGACAAGCTGGGAATACATGAACTAATAATGTAAAGCAGGTAAGTAATAATATCGTCTCTAATCACTATGCAGTAAAAATACTCTGTCAATGTAAATTAGTATCGATCCATTCTACTGAACCCTTTACTGTTCTGCCTATTTCTTTTATGATGATTGTATCCTTTTCAATGAATGTATATCATATCAACATATATTGAATAAAGTCTTATATGAGTAGTTGTTTTCCTTAAAGGCACCATTTATATTGCTTAATAATTCGGTTATGCTTGCACTGCTTGTGCATTTGTCAACCTATGAAATTGCGACAGAATTGAACAGTTAATTTTGTCAAGCTCAATTTAGCGTTGGTTGCCTAATCTTGGCTTTTCACTTTTCAGGTTGCAGTGTTCCTTTGGGCTTGTATAAGCAGTGGCGTGTTTTGTACTGGCAAGTGGCAACGGGGATTTTAGATTCTACTGGCAAGTGGCAACGGGGATGACAGGCAGTACTAGATTGAAATGCTGCGTTAGGAGTCAGTGAGGGCGTGAGGCGCTCAGCTTTTGTGGCAGTGGGTGTTTTGTGTTATGATGCATGACTGGAATGCTCTTGTTTAGGAACAATGTCTTCTCCCAGACTCTGGAACGCTAGTATGTGGCGGCATGTATATAAGTACTGGAACAATGCTCTTACGCTACCAGCTTCTGAACTTCTCTGTTATAAGTACTATATAACAAAAGGATCACCAGATATCTGATAGATGATGTTCTGATAAAATATGAGCAAAACTGCATAGTTGCCAGAGTAATGTCAGGGACAGACAGCAAAAAAAAAGAACTAAAAACAAATAAAACAAATTGTCTGAGCCCAGGTTCGAACTGGGGACCTTTAGTGTGTGAGACTAACGTGATAACCAACTACACCACCCAGACGATATGTATACTAATTTTTTGATTAAATATTATTGGATAATTAGGCGATTTGGGCAATTAGGCGACTTCCCCAACTTGTTCGGACGATTGTTGGTTGTATGTGTTCCCAAAATATTGCGAGGACGTGATTACAAAATTGCCCTACGAAAAAAATATTTGAGCTTCTTCTAGTGCTTGTACAATTTGATATATCCCTCATCCAAGCTATATACTCCTAGCTAACAATAAATGAATCTATATGCATGGCCTCCTTGGCTTGAGTAGTTTCTTCTTTTCTCTGGCAATAAAATAAAAGTTAGTTTAATGTGTAAAAAATAATGCAATGGATGCCACCGACAATATAAAATATTCTAATAACGTAGTACCCATCTATATGGCCGCCTCCACTTTGGGAACCATCCAATTAATTGCAATGGGTGAATCTCTCATAACCTAATTTTGACAATTGAGATATACTAGCAGCAAATGATCAATAACAAGCACCGGCAACTCGAAGAATGGAGGGCATGAAGGGTTTGTAAATCAAAGGCAGAAGGAGGTTTGGGAGTGATAAACCTATCCACTCGCAATGATGCTTTGCTTCTCAAAAATCTCCACAAGTTCTTTAATAGGATGGATTTACCATGGGTCAAATTAATCTGGGATAACTATTACACAAATGGTAGTCTACCTTCTATTGCTGCAAAAAAAGGGTCTTTTTGGTGGAGAGATATTCTTAAGTTTCTTGACATTTTCAAAGGTATCGCAGCGCCAATCATTGGAAATGGAAATACCATTCTTTTTTGGCAGGATATGTGGGCTAATACCATCCCTTATTTGCACTACCCGGAGCTTTTCTCCTTTGCCAAGAAAAAATCCATCTCCTTACAACAAGCATATGGACTGGAAAATTTGCATGTGATTTTGAGCCTGCCTCTTTCAGTACATGCTTTTGACCAATATCAAAGAGTTCATCAATCTCTCTCAGGGTTAAACCTTACTGAGGAAAAGGACCAATGGCACTACATCTGGGGCTCACACTATTACTCTTCTTCAAAGGCATATAAGATCCTTGCGGGCCATGCTGATTTGCCCCCTACTTACAGATGGTTATGGAAGTCTTCTTGTCAGCTTAGACACAAAGTTTTCTTCTGGCTTTTAATAAAGGACAGGTTAAGTACTCAAGATCTCTTACAAAGAAAAAGCATGGACCTTCCTTCATATGAATTCGTACTCTGCTCAGCACAGGCATTAGAGACAGTAGAACATCTATTTCTCCACTGCCCTTTTGCTGCACAATGCTGGAATCTGGTTAATTTGCAAGTGCCTCAAGTTTTAGATCCACATCTCATCTTACAAGATTTCAAAGCAAGCCTTGTTGTCCCTTTTTTCATGGAAATAATTATCCTTCTTTCATGGAGCATTTGGACTACAAGAAATGAGTGGATCTTCGATCAGATTCAGCCTACAGTGAATGGTTGCAAGGCAAAGTTTATGCATGAATTTGCAATGCTTATGCATCGTGCAAAAAAGAGTTATTTTCTGCTTATGAGCGAATGGCTAGATCTCTTGTAGTTCGTCTGTTTGGTTTTCCTTTTGTTTTCTTTGTTTTTTCTTTCAGTTTTTAGGTTTGTTCTTTCTGTTTCTGTCCTTAATTTTTTAATATATAACCAGTAGGGGTGAGCCCCTCCTGTTCTTTCAAAAAAAAATCAATGATGGCATACCACATGGCCGGATTCGCATTGTACGGCCACAGATTTCTCCTCATCAATTTCTTTTTTGTTGCCATTAAAAAATTCGTGTATAAATATATGTATGCAAAAACCAAAGCTTTGCAACACCCAAAGAATCTGCCATGAAACTGGTGATGACCTCCCTCCTCCTGTTCCTCCATTAGTAGTGTGAGTGTCGTCTTCCTCCTCTTCGCCCTCCGTGCTGGGTTGATGCAACAACGCACGTTGATCCATTGTTAATTTCCAATATGCAAGACAGTCATCAATCGATACTTCGATATCAACTTATGCATGGAGGCTCTCAACTCCGACAACACGAGCAGTTACGTCGGTGACTACCAGAAGTTTTCGATCATCGGCATGGAGCTCCTGACGGCCAATGCCACTAGCACTGTGGGGCAGAGCCAGCAGGGGGGCTAGGGGGCTGGAGCCCCCCTACCCCATGCAATCCATGAAGCCTCCTAAAATTTGTAACCATAGACGAAGGAAAAGAGGAAGAAAATAAGGAAGAAAGAGAAGAAAAAGAGAAAAAGAAGAGGAAGGAGGAAATCAGCCCTCCCCCCCAGCTCTCATCTAGCATGACATATTATATTGGTGCTCTGCCGGTAAAAGCGATGGCGGAGATGGCCCCATGAAGTGGTGCCTGCAGTCGTGCTGTACGGTAGCATAATGCAATTGCAGCCTGATGCTTGCATTTAGTCAGGGATTTTCGGTACAACGAGGCCAAGTCTTGCTTGGAGCAAGCGGCAAAGGCGACGGAGCAGTGCGAGGCCGAGTTCGTCAGAAGCCATGTGAAGTCACTGTTGACGGTAGAGGATGACTGCGCTTTCAAGCTGGGGAGGCTTGCGTCGGCCTTGATCGATCATGCTGATGATGATTGAACAAAATTTGTGTTGTTTGCTTGTTACCCTCATTATCAAATATAAGATTACAAGTATGAATTCATTCCTTGTACAGCAGATCAGATTATTCCAGTCCTGCATCCATGAATCTGTAACTTCTTCAGAGAACGAATTGGGTGCACAAAAAAAATGGCAGCCACTGAATCGAGTCGTACAATACTCTGTTCTGACTCATAAACACAGGGTGCATGCTGCGTCCCATGCGACTGTCAGATATCTTGCTACCAGATTTGGCACTTCGGCAGTTGCTGATTATGAGTAATTTTGCTTCTGGACACTCTTCAACTACCGCTTTTGCTACTGGACACTACTCATATTTGTCTTTGCTGGTGGACACTCTTTAGTTGTGGCTATTTGCTCATAGACATCATACCAATTAAAATAATAAGTTTATAGTCTTCGCAAGAGATAGCACTTCAAAATGACGATAGTGCCCCTGATCTCAATCGCGGACTCAGCATTTCACGGGCTGCAGCCTGCAGGACAGGCCCGCTAGCCGCTGATGCTATCACGGTCATGGACGACACCCGCATGCGTGATATCACAAAAGGAAATAACTCTACTGGCACTTAACCCCACAAAACTAATGGACATTTTAGTCCATTCATCACAATTCTCTCTCCCATCTCATAAATATAATATTATATTAGCTCCCATATCCATTAGCAAATTATTATAATTGAAGAGTGTCCACCAGTAAATACCTATTTAAATAGTGTCCTACAACAAAAATCAACATTGAAAGATGTCCAGGAGCAAAATTACCCATTATACATCTACAATTTAGGGACCAGAAACTCAAGAATATCTATGCTACCTGACGAGAAGTACGGACTGGAAATTTCTTTTGGCTTTGCTATTCAGGATCATCTATTTCGGTGGTTATTCAGGATAATCAAAGTACAGGCTGCTGACTAAGCTCTCGTGCAAACTGTTTTGCATGGGCATGGTAAGTTCGCAAAGAAAAACATAGATTTGACTAAGCATAGTCCGGCACAACAGGCCAAGTAATAAGCTGAAGCGCAAGCAGTATTTTCCTCTCCCTATTTGTGCTATACGGAGTATAGCTGACAATAAAAATGAGAGAGCCTATCCTAGATCAGCATTGCCAGAAAATAGAGCAAAAAAAGACAACCGTTTGTCTGAGCCCAGGTTTGAACTGGGGACCTTTAGTGTGTGAGACTAACGTGATAACCAACTACACCACCCAGACAATCTGATCTGCAATGTGCAGGTCCACTTTTATCAGTAGCACCACTAATGACGACAAACGGGCCCTGGATATATGCATTGGCAAGTTCACAACTCCTCAGAACAACTATCTGGCTCCGTTTGGATGTCGATATTGGAGGCCCTGGCATTGAATTGGGTTCAATACCAAATCAGCCATGATATTGAATTGAGCCACAATTCAATTCTATTGTTTGGATGACTATGGTATTGCCTTTTGGAATCCTATCAAGTAGAACAATTCGATTCATGTTTGGATGCACATCACCATGGAATTGAAAATTGGTCGTCTGCATCCTCGAGCTCGCCGCACCGCCACTCCTGCTCTTCCTTCATCCCCCATCCTCACCGCGGAGGTGGGGCTCTGCCCGTCCGACCGCCACCCACCCCTGCCTCCCATGCCCCTATCCCCCACGCAGAACCGTGCGCGGAGAGGGAGGTAGGGAGCGAGCGCGGAGGAGCGGGAGGCAGCGAGCGGCGGAGCAGAGGGAGGAGGCCCCGCCGGAGGAGAGGGAGGGGCAGGCGGGCAGCGCTGGAGGAGGTCACAGCCGGAGGAGGCCCCACCGGAGGAGGAGGCGGCGCCGGAGGAGGAGGCGGGGCAGCGCTGGAGGAGGAGGCCGCGGAGGAGGCAGGGGAGGGGCGGCGCGGGGCTCGGCGCGGAAGGTACCAAGGGAGGAGCCGCGCGGATCCTCGCCCAGCTACCTTCGCCTACTCCCGCTCCGGCGTGGTGCCTCGGGCACCCTCAACCTCTACATCTCCCCGTCCCCTCCGCCTCCGATTCCGCCACCTGCCGCGAGGCGCTCGAGGTGTCCAACACGCCGCCGCTCCCGTGGGACCCCATCGCGCTCAAGGGCCGCCCGTCGCTGACCCCCCGACGACGCCCACCTCGTGTACATCTCCACCGCCGCCGAGCCCGAGCAGGAAGACGGAGGAAGCCCGGGAGGAGCGGCAGTCGGAGGCGTAGGTCGTGGGAGGAGCTCGCCGGAGATGGGGAAGGGGCCCGGAGTCACCGGACACGGGGAAGAGGCGCTCGCCTCGCACCGTCGCCTGCCTGATCCCCAATTCCGCCCAATACAGAGGGTCACGGGTCTGTATTGAGGGCGAGGGGGCGCAGTGAAGTGAATACCGGTTCGACATTGAGGACGAATTCCAATTCCAAAGTCTAAGCCACCCAAACAGCTGACATTGGTGCTATTCACTGCAAATTCCAATGCCGAAGCTTCAATTCGAACATCCAAACGCAGCCTAAAGGTAAACCAGATGGATCTTTTTATGACAGATCAATCAATTCTCAGGTGGCTTGTCAATTCGCATGGCATAGTTACCACCGTGTTCTGGCTCGAGTTCCATCAACTCTCTGATCATCCTGTCGCCAAGTTCTGGCTTGCTATGAGTCCCACAATCCTGGATAAGTGCCCTGTACATTGCAGCATTTTTGTGCGATATCCATGCTCTGCATCAGCATCATGATCAGCGCGCGCAGTGTTGCGACACGGCGGGCGGCGCTGCTGGATCTGCTGCACGTGGGTTCATTTGAGTTTGGGCTGCAGCGCGCTTGTGATCATACGGGCTGAAGAGTGAGTAGTTCCTGCCTGGGCTTCTAATTTACCATGTTGAAATGGGCCGCATCCATTGCCGGGGCTCCCGGCCTCCGGCCAGTACAGAGCAGCGCACAAAAAAAACCCGCAAAAAGAAAAGGATGATTGATGCTTCACTCTTCTGCTGAGGGAAAGAACTCATGTGCCGTTCTATTTTTTTGCTTCCCAGGTCATGTGACATTAACGTGTAAGTAAGCAAACATCAACTCAAGGTACGTACCTGCACCGACAGACTAAAATAACTTTTGTCCTAATATAATTAATGAAGATCTCAAGAAGATTCTCTGGTGATATAAATTTTATAAGCACCGATGCATTGGTGTTAGAGCTAATTTAAGACAACGGGTCAATATCAGACGCAAGAACTCAGACGCAACGTTGTTTAGAAGGCCGCAAGCTAAAAATGTGTGAAGTGATTGGCCTCAGGGTCGTTCTCAGGAGTACGGGCAACAGATTTACTCTGAACTTATTACAAAAGGAGAATATTCATGCGTGACTCTTGGCTTTTATAGTGTGAAATGTCATGTGCTTTGTTTCATGTGAAAACACTTTGCTTAATTATATATCTCACACAACATTTTTGGGATTAATCTTTCAGAAAGTAGCATGGCTCTGGGATGTATCCATAATTAAAGTTGGTCAACTTGTAGATCCTTTTGAGCCAAAAGTATAGTCAGACGCAAGCGTTTTACTACTACGGTAGTGTATAACATACGGCGGCAAGTGTAGACTTCACACTCGTTTAGACGAAAATACAAGCCATCTCATCGTTTCTCTCGCTGCATATATAATATAAAATATGCAATGCGATCTTGATCAATCACCTTAATAGCTTGCATGTCATGTTCATTTGATTGAGATGTGGTCGCTTACTTGTGATCTGAGAAAAGGTTGCATGCATCAAGATCATATTATTGTTGCCTTGTTGGTAGGAGGGCCATGTGAATACGGGGCTGGCATCAACTTGGCGTGGGTTCTAAATTTTGATCCAGGTTAAATTGCATGTACGTAGTTTCTCAAAAAAAAATGCATGTACGTACACTAAGGCAGGCATCGCAAATCTATTTTACATTTTTTCCAATTTACCGAGGATGTTTCTTAACCGGTTGATGCTATGGATGCACTCTACTGTTTTCAATTGATTTTTAGGGTCCACTGCTCCACACTACTATTTTAAATTGATTTTTAGGATGTACATACGCTTTACCTTTTAGGAGGTACACTAAAGATTAGGCAACCTGATTGCTAGTACTACAATGGATTAAAGCTGTACCTTGCGTCCTTGCCGATGCCAAGAATTTGGAACAAAAAGAGGCATGAAAATAAAATGATATGACAAATGATAAGCTAGGAGCTTTCAATTTCCAGAATGAGGTTCCCTTAAAACACAATAATTCTCATGAATTTTGTTGTGGAAAATATTAAACGTAGTAAAAATGGCATTTCGAGGTGTTGGCATTGCCGCATTGCCAAGCATTTGGACGGACAGATATGATGGCATTTTTTTTCTTGTCGCTTTACTTGAGAACGAAATCATGACGAATTAACCGAGGAATTTGTCGGCTTGAATCGAAATTAACGATAAAAAGAGATGAAATAAAACAAAGTGGAAGTGGAGTGACCCGTCCGGTAACCTGGGCAGAGATCTGGGAGTTGCAAGAAATAACTGTAAACCAAAGGGGCGAAAAGGGAAAATTAAAAGGGGAAACGGAAACAGGGTTATTTAACTATTTGCCATCCTTCCGAATGGCCATCCTTCAAATGTCAGTTTTAGGATGACAACAACACTATCGTCATCGTCTCCCGAAGATGCTTACAGATTTACCACTTTTGCTGACGTGTCGCGCCATGTCGGCGAGTGACCGTGCCTCCGACGTGGCCGAGCCGCGCGAAATGACCCTACTATCCCTCCCTTATCCATGTCGAAGTGACCGTGCCTCCGACAGGCTCGCCGGCCAGCTCCCAGAGGTGCAGACGCTGGAGCTGCTGGTGGCCGTGACCATCTTCGTGGCCATCCACTCGCTGCGGCAGCGCCGGTCGCAGGGCCTCCCCGCGTGGCCGCTCGTCGGCATGCTCCCGTCCCTCCTCCTGGGCCTTCGCGGCGACATGTACGAGTGGATCACCGGCGTCCTCAAGGCCCGTGGCGGCACCTTCACGTTCCCCGGCCCGTGGTTCACCAACCTCCAGTGCGTCGTCACCGCTGACCCAGCGGTGGAGCTCCCGGAACCGGCGGTGGAAGCCGGCGCCCGTGACGATGTCGCGCCAGCGGGTGCAGACGAGCGCGGCGCGGACGAGGCGCGCCGGGTCGGCCGGCGGGAATCGCAGCAGGACCTCCTCCACGAGCTCCTCCATCAGCGCGCTCGCCGACGGCGGGGACGGCGGATCTGTCGCCATGGCAGTTGGCTCCGGCGGCGGGCGGCAGTGGCGTGGGTGTGGAAGTGTCAATAGAGGAGAAGGAGATGGGGATCTTTGGTGTGTGCCTGTCAGTGGGCCACTGTGGTGCTCTGCTTTTTGTTTGTCTTGCCAGGCTGGCGCCAACCAAAACCAGGTGGTTTGTGGGGGCGGTTCTGCCAGGTGGGGTCAAGAGAACAGAGATAAGGAGGGCAGTAGGGTCATTTCGCGCGGCTCGGCCACGTCAGAGGCACGGTTACTCGCCGACATGGCGCGACACGCCAGCAAAAGTGGCAAATCTGTAAGCATCTTCGGGAGACGATGACGATAGTGTTGTTGCCATCCTAAAACTGGCATTTGAAGGATGGCCATCCGGAAAGACGGCAAATAGTTAAATAACCCACGGAAACGAGCCAGCTATTCATCCTCAGTCTGTGAGTCCGTCACACACAACACAACACAAGACAACACAATACCGTGTGTGCTTCTCCTCGTCCTCGGCCACACCCGCCGGCGCGGCGCCCACCCAAATCTCAGATCAAAGGGCACCACGCCGGAGGAGACAGGGATCCATTGCTTCCGATCAACCCAGCGGACGCGGAGCGCTCCGCCACCGCAGGTAGGTAATCCCTCCTCCCCTTCGCGGTTTCCTCCTCTGCTTGGTGTTTTGTTTCCCCCCCTTTTTGGGGTCGTTTTGGGATGAGCAAGCCCCTTCTTCCTCTCTCGTGGCCTCATGTGTGTGTCCCGCCGGCCTCTGCCGTCCCCGCGGCGCCCCGCCCGTAGCCGCGGTTCGTCTGCGGCCATGGAGTGGGGATGACGAGCTACAATCGCGAGGTACTAGCAACCTGCGGTGCGGCGAGAGGCGACGGCGATGAGGGTGATCGACAGAGGCTGGCTGTAGAGCGTAAGCGCGCGCTCGTCTTGCACGCCGCGGCAGTACGGCACCAGTGGCTGCCTGCTCTTCGTACTCTACAGCTTCGTCGAGAGATGGCGCGTGTTGATCGTGAATCGTTGTCTGATTGTCTGTCTGATACTGATAGCAATAGCATGGTCTCTGCTTGTGCCGTGGTGGCGTCTGCCTGCCTGGTGGGTGTTTGATACAATGCCTAGGTAGTCAGTGTTCGTTCGTTTGAATTAGAGATGACTGTTGATTCTACCTGAGGGACTATTGCCTGCTCCTGTAGCCGTGTGTGTGCTCCATACTTGTTGTGATGCGGAGAATGCGCAAAACTCAGACCATATAAGTTACCTCTGCTGTGTTATTTAGGGTTGCTATTTTTTATTCAGTTTTTCTAATCACTTGAACTTTTCTGCAAATCTCAGCCCCAGACAGTATAACCCACCAAGGACTTGTAAAAACTGTATCGTTCTGTATTATGGCTTAATTGGTGAACTGCTCCCCTTAATTTCACATACAGAGCAATTTGATCCATGTATAGTCATCTGGTGCAATATCGTTGCTCACTTGTGATTAATCACTTCACTTTCTGCAGATCAAGCTTGAATTCAACAAGCATTGAGTTGAAACTGTGAAAGTGGAGATGACTTCTCTGAAGAAATCTGACAAGAAGGCTACCCTCGACTTTGCAGCATGGAGTTTCAATGTATCTACATCCGTTGGAATCATCATGGTCAACAAAGCATTAATGGCTACATATGGATTCAGTTTTGGTATGCCCATGCTTAGCTGATGATTTATTTTTAATATATCTGACTATCACCTTGGGTCTCTAGTCCTTGTATTTCTGGCTATTATGTTGTGCTCGAGTACTTTGTTATGCGTTTGTCAGACTTTGAGCAGAATGTTGTATGCATAGTTTCTGTTTTTTTTCTGGATATTTATTTTCCCCTGAACAAAGTGATGGTATTTCTTTTTTAATGTGGACATTTTCATTAGGCAGTGCACATTTCGAGGACTGGCATCTTATAAACTCTTTTAGTAGTTTTACAGTGCTAATGAAAATTTGGTACCTAAATTTATTTAAAGGAAAGGGATCCATACTTCCATTCCAATTATGTATGATCTTCTGTCAATAAAAAATTGATTGCAAATGCCAGTGTAGACCAAAGTATGAACCTGAACCTGAAATCTACACTCTTCTAAATTTCCTTGGTGTAAATTGGTAATGTGTTTGTTGAGCCTTAATGGCCTTAATCAAAGTAATAGGAACATGCTAACATTATGTAATTTCTTACATATTACGCAGTTGCAGGTTCTACCATATTTCTACAAATTTACATGGGCACTTGAATATTTCTCCTGCCATGTCATTAATTATTTTTTTTCTTTTTTTGCAGCCACAACACTAACCGGACTTCATTTTGTGACTACCACCTTGATGACAATAGTATTTCGGTGGTTAGGCCTGAGCCAACCCTCCCAATTACCTCTAGCGGATCTGATTAAATTTGTGATATTTTCAAACTTGTCAATTGTTGGGATGAACGTGAGCTTGATGTGGAACTCTGTGGGCTTCTATCAGGTTAGTGGATTTTTAAGTAGCTAAACTCTGTGGCTTTAAATTGTTAATAACTGATTTTATTCTTTTTCCTTTTTCAGATAGCAAAGCTGTGCATGATACCTGCATCGTGTCTTCTGGAGGTTGCCTTTGATCATGTACATTATTCCCGGGACACAAAGCTGAGCATAATGGTTGTGCTTATAGGAGTTGCAGTTTGCACGGTTACTGATGTCAGCGTGAATGCAAGAGGTCTAATTGCGGCTGTTATAGCTGTTTGGAGCACAGCTTTGCAACAATACGTAAGTTTGATCACCTTCTTATGCTGATTTCTTATATGTCAGCTCACCGTTGAGATTTTTTGCTATAACTGTCTCTGCTTCTGGTTACAATTAGCTGCAAGTTCGTTGTCATGCTTTGAACCTTTCCAAAAGACAAAGTATTAGAATATGGTACTATAGTGACAGTGATGCTCCTTAGTTCTAGTGTTCTACAAAGTCGTGAATGATTAGCAGTTTCTGATATAACTCCTTTTTTCTAGACTTTAGGATATAGCTGCTCACCATGCCAGTATTGTTATTTTCTGTTAGAATTGATACCATGTCCTCATGATACCACTGCTTATCATTACACAAGTTATAATTCCATTTCACAAATGTGAAAACATGATTTCATTTAATTTTACAACTTAAGCATTCTTATAATATTTGAGTGTGCTGCCCAACATTTTCAGTAATTGTTCTATTTGCACCACATATGGACTTCATTTATGCACTGTACCAGATTAAAACGGGCACTGTTTCAATTGTTTTGTAATTTCTGCTCATTTTACAGTATGTTCATTTCCTCCAACGGAAGTACTCTCTGAACTCGTTCAACCTCCTGGGACACACTGCTCCAGCCCAAGCAGGGTCCCTTCTGCTAGTGGGACCATTTGTGGATTACTTGTTGACAGGCAAAAGGGTGGATCACTTCGGTTTCTCATCTCTTTCTCTGGTAAGGGGGGTCTCATAAGAATGTTTCTCTCTGATCATATGGCAATTTTTGCTGCTGCTTCTTGTCTACAGTATCTGTTTGCTTAGAGATAATAAAATGGTGATTACCTTCACTAAGCTGGTTGACTGGTTGAGAATTCACAACTCTGCATATGTCATGGTTTAAAAGTTGAGTTAAATGCATCATTAGTACACAAACTTGGCAAGTGGGTGCATTTAGGTACACCATCTCTCTAATTGCTCATTTAGGAGCAACAACTTGACACGTGATTACTACGGCTCTCTAACCACTAGGCTAGAGGCCCTTTCATTGTGTTAGCCCTTTCACTGTGTTAGCCATTTTTTTTTGCAAAAGTCCTTACTCGTTACGCAATTTAGGTTAGTTTAGTAGTATCTTTTTAGATTTTGTTTGTAACATCTTATAGACAAGAATATCGTAAATTTTTTAAAATCTTATATTTTACGAAAAATATTTATTTTTGGTGAGGTGAAATAAAATAATATAACAAACAAGATATATATTTGGCGTTGATTGTAGGCACCGTATAAGTGCAAAAATTTGACCTTTTGATTCTTAACTCGGTTTGCAGTCCCTGCCTCTGACAAAGTTTGAGTGGTAATATAAATCCTCAAATTGTTGTATTATTCTGACATATTGTTCATCCTGTATTAGCATCATAAAAATTTGATGTTTATCAGAATTGTTGTGTTGTTTCGAAATATTGTTAATCCTGTATTAGCGTCATAAAACTTGATGTTTGTCAGAACCAATATATATCAAAATGAGTCCTAATAAATAATAAAATAACACCAAATGTATACATATGTTGTCAACATGACGTTCTTTTTGCCCATGTGTCATGTCGGTGACCTATTTGCACCCATATGTCAAGTTGTTGATCCTAAATGAGCAATTAGAAAGATGATGTATCTAAACGCACCCACTCGCCAAGTTTGTGTATTAACGATGCATTTAACTCTTAAAAGTTTATGGAGCACATATATCATGGTCTTGTGGATGTTATGAAGAATTTTTCACACTAGTTAAATGATGTCATTAGTTCTGGTGGCTGAAATTCCACCACTTCTTGGTCTGGTAGCACTAACTTCTAGCAACTATGGCTTCCTTCAAGTGTCATTGTTTTGCTGGATTAGAATTATTTGACTGTCATTTTTACCATAGTGTTTCCTTGATATTGCAGTTTTTCCTCACACTCTCATGCTTCATCGCCATTGGCGTTAATCTGAGCCAATTCATCTGCATTGGGCGATTCTCTGCTGTATCCTTCCAAGTCCTGGGCCACATGAAGACCGTGCTTGTTCTGTCCCTTGGGTTTCTCTTCTTTGGCAAGGAGGGCCTGAACCTTCAGGTAGTCCTCGGGATGGTCCTCGCCGTTCTTGGAATGATCTGGTACGGAAACGCGTCTTCTAAGCCAGGTGGCAAAGAGCGGCGGAGTGTCCTGCCAGTGAGGTCTGCGAGTCCCAAGGGAAGTTCAGAAGAAACAGATGGTGCCGAGAAATAGTCATGCTATCCAGACTCCAACTGAGATGGGGAAATTTTCTGCGAGATTAAATTTCTGGTCAAGAAATGGAAACTCTGGCCTTACATTTTGCCGCAGAAGATGAACTGTTCTTCCCATCTAGAAATTAAACTCATGATTGCTATAGTTACAGGTATACAATAGTAATACTTCATTTTTTGGCGCTCTGAATCATTTGTAGCGAGGGGAATGACACCTGTGTTACGAGGCTTCAAGACAATTTTACCCGATATATTGTAATTGTTTGGAAAAACATAGCCTTCTGTATGTCGTGTGAATTTGTTGAGATTACTGAACGAGGCTGTTGAATTGCAGTGACGAAGATTGAACGAGGCTGTTGAATTGTACATTACTGAACGGTAGCTTAAGGGCATGTTTGAACCCTTGGTGTTAAACTCTAGCAAGTGCTGAAGTTTAACACCTTGGTGTTAAAGGTTCAATAATCTGCTCCTCACGACGATCCATGGTGTGTCATTTACACATCTCATCGATTCTCTTGGTTCGTGTGTAAGCCTTTGTGCCAGCAATCTAAGACGACCAAAATCCGCCCTTTTCATGTCCACCTCAAACCTAGCTAAATAATTAACCTGATGGTGCTTAATTTTCACCCTGCCATCAATAATGCTGAACGCCAGCTGATGGTGCTTAATTTTCACCCTGCCAGCTGCTGCAGCGAGATGGGACTGCAGATGCTCGTCATCATCGTCTCGGAGTCGGAGCTCTCCATGCTCAGGCAACCCACCGTCGCCTTGAATGGGCCCAGCCCGCAGCACGCCTCCCTCGTCTCCTCCAATCCTATTCATTTGTGTTTACATTATTCACAGTATCAGTTTGTAGTGTACA
This sequence comes from Echinochloa crus-galli, assembly GCA_900205405.1. Lineage (NCBI taxonomy): Eukaryota > Viridiplantae > Streptophyta > Magnoliopsida > Poales > Poaceae > Echinochloa > Echinochloa crus-galli. The sequence goes on along the minus strand of OAMR01000384.1, from coordinate 57,202 downwards.
TCAGCGGCAAACACCACTCAAATGCATGATGATAGAAATATAAAACTTATGATCAGCCACCTAGACTATCTCCAACAAGGTAACCCAAACCCAAAAATGGGTTGTTCACAGTGCATTTGGGTAGCAAAACTACCTCCAACAGGTGACCCAAACCAGCAACCCATTTTGGGTACGAGTCGTCGCGCGAGGCAAAGATGCGTCTCCACCCAGACGTCGGGCCCACTAGGCGGGGGCGGGGAGGCGCCGGTGAAGCGGGGGGAGGAGCCGCCGGCGCGGGGACAAGTTGGAGCTGCCCCTTCCGTCCGCCCACTGCTGGAGGCCCGAGCCGAAGCGCCGGCCGGGGGGACGAGCTCAAAGCTCCGCCATGGCCGGTGAGTCGAGCTCCCCATGGCCGGCGAGGTCGCCGCATCCAGCCCCTCCATGGCCGGTGTGGGGAGCTCCACGGGCCGCCGCGTGAGGAAGCTCCGGATCCGCCTGGAGCGCCCGCAGCTGCGCCTCGAGGGAGCGGCCGCAGCGGGAGGAGGACGCACCGTCGCCGCTCGTCGACCCACGGCGCCTCTTCACCGCCGGCGGCCGCGACATCAGCTCCTCTCCTTCTCCTCCACGGCTAGCGCCGGCTTGGCCTCCTCCACGCGCTTCCGAACGGCGGGCTCCGGCTCGGGAGGAGGAGGAGGAGGGGGAGCGGGGCGGTGCTGCTGAGCTTGGTGCGGCGGATGAGCGAGCTGAGGTAGCGGATGCGGCGCTCCAGCTCCTCGGACGCCGGATCCATGTCGGCGGCGGCGGGCACAGGGGCGGGGGCGTCCCGGGCCGGGCGGCTCACCTCGCCTCGCAGCTCCTCTCACCTCACCCGCGGCGGCACTGGCTGTCCCGGATCCGGTCAGGGGCATGAAGGGGTCTGGCGGGACGGCGTCGGCCGGAGCGGAAGCAGCGCAGGCGGCGCGCCGGCGGAATCCTGGTGGTGCCGCCCTCTTCTCTTTCCTCCTCCTCTGTTTTGGCGCGCTGGAGAGTCGCTTCCCGCGCGCCGTGATCTTAATGCGTCGGCTGTTGGAGATGGCAAGTTTTTGGGTGCCGACTCTTTTCCTGTGCAAGACCTAAATCGATGAATGGGTATTGTGTTTAGGTCACCATTGTTGGAGATAGTCTTAGCAGCTGACGACCATTGTTCTGTATAGCTGGCTTGTTGTGTAGAACGCAACATAAAGTGAGAATCGTGCATGATCATGATGCAGAGTATGCAACTCAGTGATCTAGAACGATTTAGATCCCGTTGGTTTTCTTTTAATTATTCCCTTACGGAGTACTCCGTATTTGGTTCCTAGTTGCCATCCTCCATACCAAACTTGGTGGCACCATAAAAATCGGAGGAGCTGGTTGATTCTCATTTCATCTTTGGTGCGTCATCCAAGCACTTGCAGTTTCCTTTGTACTATTTTGCCACCGGCGTGGCGTCGATTCTAGACACCACAACATGTGGTGTCCCTCACCTGCGGTGTGACAAGATGAGAGGCCGGCGCCAAGTAGGCCCTTTATCCCCACAAAGATGACTTGATGTTTAGGGCATCTCTAATAGTTCCATATTAGTTAACTCTTAAAGGACCAACATCATTAATCTCCCTTCATGGAGGAAAGATAAAGAGGATAAAGAATCAAGCCAGCCTTTGTTGAAGAGATACGGTTGCTGGCGTTCGCGGCGAGGTTGAAGTTGAAATGTCAAATGGGTGCTGCCCACTTACAGGTGGCCCTCATCAACAGATACAGCGAGACCTGGGCGGGCTTCAAGCATGGCCTTGGAAGGAGACCCAACAATTATGTCTATTATGCATGATAACTTTACCTCCACCAGTTGGTTTCTGGGAACAAATAAATGGCCCTCTTGCACTGATCGAGTTAGTCTTCACGCAATGCTTATCGCTCCAGTCATGCATTATGTAGCCGCCAATGCTGTGGCATCGTCAGCAGCTGGTGGTTGCATAGTGCTAATGACATGAGGAAGGTCCAGCACCGAGCACTTGACATGCTGCGGAAAAGCCCTGGCAATGGCCTTGGCCGCGCCGCCGGTGCCTCCGCCGACGTCGATCAGTGAGCTTACGCCGGCGAACGCCTCGCCGCACCTGGCGATGGCGAACTCCAAGGCGAGATGGCTATCGGCTTCCATGCCGGCGTTGAAGACCTCGCTGTAGCGCGGGTCGAGGCGCGCGGCGTCCCAGGAATCCATGCCGCCGTGCGCCATCCTGAAGGGCATCTCCACGTCGGCGCCGCCGTCCTCGCCCATGAACCACTCCGTCAGGTGCTGCGCCGCCGTGACGTGGTACTTGGTGGTCTGCGAGAGCACCCATGGAGCCAGGCTCGTGCACCCGTTCACCGTGGCGTCGTCCACGAGGAGGCGAGACATGGGCGTCAGGCTGTAGGCGGCGGTATCGCCATCACCATCAGCGGTGGCTGCAAGAAATCTCAAGAGGCGAGGTAAGAATGGCTTTCGGTGTTGGGGTAGTACTGGGATCAAGGCGACAAGGTCAGACAGCGTGGCGGTGCCGCCACGACTGTGAACGGCGTTTGGTATGCCCAGGCTCACAGCGCATTGTAGCGCCATGGACTTGAGGCAGTGTAGCCGAAAGTGAGGTTCCACAGTTCCACGCGCGCTTGCGCAAATTCTGTGCTTGGGAAGCTCGTCATGGCTGGGTACGCTAGCTGGATGCCTTGATCGGCTCCTAGCGAGCGCCTTTTATGTGCAAGGGCCAAAGGCGTGGCGGCTACGGTGGTGGAGTAGAACTAGCACACACATGACATGCCTAAATACACCGAGTCGACACTCAGGGTATGGCCGGCGTCTCCAATAATAAATGTCAGATCCACATACACCACACCTGTGTATGGCGGTTTAATTGCGCGATGCCGCGGGAATTTCTTAAATAATATTTGAAAACACTAAATTGATTGCATAGCAATATTTTTTTACAAACGATATTATACATGATTTAAGATTAAATTTGAAAATAGAAAACACTAAGGTAATTGCATGGCAATATTCTTTTGCAAACAATATTATACATAAAAACATGTTCATTTTGTTGTGAAAGAACGCCAATAAAGAAGCATGGAAGGTGTATATGATGAAATAAAAGGACATGTATTGATTGAGTAGGCTGGGATGGCCTAAGGAAAGTCCCAATATGGTGACTAGGATATAGTTTTATGGCATTTGATAGCCCGACATGTAAGGCCATTCCTAGTGCAAAGTTTCATTACACTGTTTAAAAAATTGCCATATCATCAAAAAGGTATTTGAGTTGATGAATCAAACTAGGTCTTCCAATGCAAAGTTTCATTTTACAATTTTATATGGTAGTTTCACATGGTTTCCAGTTGGAAACAATTAGCACCCGTTTCATCCTTTGAAACTGCTCTCATCTCTCTCTTCATAAATATTTTGCGATGTCACCATATTAGCTGATATGTCACCTCATTTATTGTGTATGAAATATCTACGAAACCTGCATTAGGATTGGCATAAGAAGTTTAATGAGGAAATAAGGATGAGAGAGAAGGAAGTGTTTTTTAGTACAAGAAATCATGGCTATGGGAGACCAAGGAAAGAATTAAGAGGATATGGAGATTAAAGGTGAGAGAAGGAAGGGGATTGAACAATAATATTGAGAATGTGGTTTCTATATGTATTATTTATATGACATGGCAACTACAAAAACTACATGAAAAGTGTTTGAGTTGGGATTGTGCTAAGGGCACTTCAAAAATCAGTTGGTTATTATTCCCTTACGGAGTACTCCGTATTTGGTTCCTAGTTGCCATCCTCCATACCAAACTTGGTGGCACCATAAAAATCGGAGGAGCTGGTTGATTCTCATTTCATCTTTGGTGCGTCATCCAAGCACTTGCAGTTTCCTTTGTACTATTTTGCCACCGGCGTGGCGTCGATTCTAGACACCACAACATGTGGTGTCCCTCACCTGCGGTGTGACAAGATGAGAGGCCGGCGCCAAGTAGGCCCTTTATCCCCACAAAGATGACTTGATGTTTAGGGCATCTCTAATAGTTCCATATTAGTTAACTCTTAAAGGACCAACATCATTAATCTCCCTTCATGGAGGAAAGATAAAGAGGATAAAGAATCAAGCCAGCCTTTGTTGAAGAGATATGCTGTAGCTAAAAATGAGGTAATTACCAGAATTATCCATAAATTTGCAAGTAATTAATAACAATAGGAGTTATTTATAGACCTATAGTACTATTTCTAATGGAAAGTTTCATTTTATTGTTTCCAAAGTACTTGCTAGCTTATTGGCTGCCTAGCTGATGTAAGCGCCATGTCGTCCTGCCCGGTAGTAAAGGTACCACGCTAGATACAAGTTATGTTTATGCCAACAATATATAATAGATAACTTCACCAATTATCTAAATGTTTCATGCATACTATATTGGAATGCTAAATCATCTACAAACTAGCTAGCGTTAAATTATTTCTCTCTTCACATATCTTTTCTGTCACGTTGGACTAGGGATGGAAAATGGATACATAGATATCCTGATTCTAATATCCATACTAAAATGGATACCTAGATATAATTAATGATGTTTTTAATATAATATATTTTGGAATAAATACATTACTTTTATTTATTATGAACACGACATGTTTGTTGCTATAAACTAGTTTAAATACTCTACTTTATTTATTCCTTGATGTAAATTATCTTATAAACATAAATTTTATTATTTCATTGTAAATAAATTTAGTACTTTGTAATATTAAAAATAATACCCTCCACATTCCATGACATTCATCATGTCAACTATCCTCGATAAACACCACAAGTAATATAAAAAATCATAAATATCCTCCCCATTCCATGTCTATGTCATGTTTGGATCCACTTTAACTAAAATTTAGCTAGCTAATGGTTAAAACCTTTGTTTAATTATCTAAAGAGTGACTAGCTAAATTTTAGCTAGGGATGTTTGGATCCACCAGTTAATTGAATTAGTTAGACTATCCAAACCTTCATTAATTGTGGACAATGTTGTGGCAGTGGGAATTCCTATATACGGATAGGGGTATTTGGGTCTTTAAATTCATTTAGTTGGGTTTAGCTGGGCTCAACCAACTAGAGCAATTTTGCATTATTTGGCTTGCAGCTAAATATTAGCTGAGTTTTATCTGCCCCTCTTTGGATCCTTTAGTAGCTAAACTTTAATAGCTAAAGTTTAGTTCAGGGATCAAAATAGAGCCTAGTGTGTTAGTATGTCTTTGGACCTTCAGTACGATTTGTGTAGATCTCAAAGCCTATCAAGAATGACTTCTGCGGTCCTTAGAGCATGGTCAGCTAATTCTCAGAGATCCCAAAAGCTATTTAGTTACATACGCAAACCTAGAACGGGTACGAATTCCCGGGCTTTTCCTATAAACACTCTAGGTACGTAATTCTAATCTACTCATTGTATGCATGCTTTCAAAGATAAGCTAAGGACCTCGAGTTCGAATTTTGGCTAGATGTTTTACCAAACATTTGATAACCTAAGGAAAGCATTGCATTGAAGGAAAAATATAATATCCATACAATTTATGTTTATTTTTACCCCATAGACGGAGTATGTAGAGAGCAAGTAGCTTCATTTTAAATTACTATTTGTCGTTGATTTTTTTCTCATAACTTTTGGCCATTCGTTTCACTCAAAAATCTATGCAAGTATTATTATTTTGCTTGCAACTTATTTATTCTTAAACATACTTTAAACAAGACTTATTTTTTTATATTTAGACTAAAATTTTTAATAGAATACTCTCTCTGTCCCAAAATAAGTGTTGATTTAGAAAATTTAAGACAGATTACTAGTCATGACAAATGACCATGTAACCCCTCATCGGAACTACAAAAGTAGCATTAACTAACTATTTGATTGGCTTTGTGCGTTTCTCTATGGACTTTTGTGTTAATGTGTGTATCCCTAAAAGCTAAATGAAAACTCTTTGTGGGACAAAATTTGAATGCTATATCGACACTTATTTTGGGACGGAGGGAGTAATGATCAGACAATTGTAAAAAAATCAATGGTAAATAGTAGAAAGGAAGAAGTAGCTTAAGTAATTATGAAATTAATTGCTTGTGCACAACTGATGTTTAATGCACTTGCTGAACTACACATGTGATAGCAGCTCTAGCTCCACAAACTTTGCGACCTACATGGTAACAATTAATTAGCACATGTGGTATGTTTATCTTGCCACATGCAGTGCATGCATGGGATCACGATAGATCAAGATATTTAAGTATTTAGCCATCTCAAAGAGACAAAGAATCTTCTAAGTCAGCTTATGTTACCTACACTTGCCCCGAAACACTTTTCCTGCAAATTTGGAATACTTCTCGATCTCAAAATATACTGTAACTACGTTCATATTTGTCCAAAATGAAATATTTTCATTTTTAATCAACAATATCTCTACAAAATAATTAATTGTAAATAGAAAACTTGGATCGAACAACTGGATCATCCGACAAAATTTAGAGCATCGGGCATGCTTAATTTTCTTGCATCAAACACTAAATGGTATCACAAATTCACAATGCTCACCGAGTCACAGGATGACACAACTTTCTGATCACCTTTCGTAATCAAACACTTGTGAGTTGTGACATATTAGGAAATAACAACCTTTACAGGTCAGCTATAATTAACTATGTAGTTTATGTATATTACACGAGACATAAGATTAATTTCCTTTTTTTAGCAATAGCAGTGCATTCGATCATGATAGTAGCAACTTATCTCCTTGTTTCATCGATTAAATCACTAAGCCATATGTAGCAACCCTCAGGTATTTTGCTAAGAAGAAGTGCTTCTCATGTAGGTCTAGAAAACCCTCGAACCCCCACCCCACCCTTACACATGGGCACTATAGCCGGAGTTGAACCTAAGATCTGAGGAGTGCTATTAGAGTCACCTAACCAACTCAGCTAGAGGCCCATTATATTCGCATAGCTTCCAAGTCAAATATATCGCTAGATTTACTAAAAAATATATCACTGCAGGTTTTGGAAAAAAACACTATATGTATTAATTATTAATATTTTATTTTTTTAACATGTACTGAAGTACAATGGCGATACTGCATGGGATTATATATGATATAGATCAGAGACATCTGTAGTCACCTTCATCGAAGATGCACAACACACACATGTTGTAAAGCATCCACAAACTTTGGGACCTATGGGGTAGAAATTAATTAGCACATGTGGTATGTTTATCTTGCCACATGCACTGGATGCATGGGATCACGATAGATCAAGACATTTAAGTATTTAGCCATCTCAAAGAGACAAAGAATCTTCTAAGTCAACTTGGTTATATTAAAGATGCACAATACACACATGTTGTAAAGCATCCAAGTTCTGGTGCATGTTACCATCTCAGAAGAATTAAACAAGATAATATATTTTGAGGTGCGTGGGATTGATCATGATATAGATAACTTGTATTACATGTCTTCATTTAATCAGCATGTTTGCTAAAAATAACTATCTTATACGAGAACTAAAGATAATATATATTTTATTTGACAAGACACTAGAGCATTATTTTTAGTTATTTGTTCATAATGTTTTAAAAGTATTTTGGTACACAAAATTTAGATTAGTTTTAAATATAGCCTAAGTTTGTGGTTTTAATTTTAAAACTGTAGAAATGCATGTGCCCTTTCATATAAAATATGTTCATGTCTATTTGCTATATCATTAGAAAAAGTTTCATGGATTTTATAGGTGATTTGGAGGTCATTTCATCTTAATTTTTTAGGTGATTTGGAGGTCACTGGAAACTCCTTTATATGATGAAACACAAACACATCATTTTTGAAATAAAGGGCAGGAGCACTGTCATGTCATTTAAGAAGGTAGCAAGGTTACATCACGAGTTGAAGCGAAAGGAAAAAACACATCACCACCACTCAAACAACGCACGTAAACAACGCACACAACAAAACACTACACCCCCACGACAGGAGAGGAGTCAAAGTTTTTCTGATGTGACATAAAGTTTAATGACATGAAACTCTTTGTTAAACTTTTATTATTTGGCCTTATCTGAAGAGATAAAATATGAGTTTCAACCCATAACATCCTACAGATACAGTTACCAACATTGCACAATGGACTTACTTTGATCCAAAGTTGTTTTTTCTAACCTTTAGTACAATTTGTGCATATCTCAGAGCCTATCAAGTACAACTTATGCAGTCCTCAGAGCCTGGTTAGCTAATGCTCAGAGAGCCCAAAAGCTATTTAGTTACATACCCAAACCTAGCACGTACGAATCCCCGGCTTTTCCTGTAAACTCTCTAGGTACGTAATTCTAATCTATTGTACTTAGTGTATGCAAGCTTTCAAAGATAAGCTAAGGACCTCGAGTTCCAATTTCGGCTAGACGTTTTACCGAACACTTCATAATCTAAGGAAAGCATTGGATTGAAGGAAAAATTTAAGATCCATACGATTTACGTCTATTTTTTACCCCATAGCCGTAGTATGTACAGAGCTAGTAGCTCCATTTTAAATTACTATATGTTGTTGGTTTTTTTCTCATAACTTTAGACAATTCGTTTAACTTAAAAATGCATGCACTTATTGTTTATTTTGTTTGTGACTTATTTTATTACTAAAGATACTTTAAGTATGACTTATTTTTAAATTTATACTAAAAGTTTTAATTGAATAACGATCAAACAATTGTAAATAAATCGATGGTAAATAGAAGAATGGATGGAGTAGCTTATGTAATTATGAAATTAATTTGTCGTGAACAACTGATGTTTAATGCACTTGTTGAACTACACATGTGACCATGGCTCTAGCTCCACAAAGTTTGGGACCTATGGGGTAGAAATTAATTAGCACATGTTGGGATCACGATAGATCAAGACATTTAAGTATTTAGCCATCTCAAAGAGACAATGAATCTTCTAAGTCAACTTGGTTATATTAAATGTTACTTACACTTGCCCGGAAATACTACTCCTGCAAATCTGGAATACTTCTTCTCCATCTCAAAAGTCAACTGGATCATATATTAATCTACAATATCTCTACAAAATAATTAATTTTAAATAGAAAACTTGGATCGAACAACTGGATCATCCGACAAAATTTAGTGCATCGGGCATGCTTAAGGGGTTGTTTGGATCCACATGGCAAGAGCAAAAAAAAGCAAAACTTTTGCCCTCAAGAAAAGATGGTAAAAGTTTTGCCATTAGAGGTGTTTCGATCCAATGGCAAAACTTTTGGCAAAAACCCATTTAAACCCATTCTCCCTCCTTTTACCATGGGGTGTGTGGAGGCAAATGGCAAAAGTTGTCTTTTTGTTCAATTTTGCCACAATGTTGAGCCAAAATATTTTTGTCATCTCATTTTTTATTTGCCCTTTTGCCATGGGGTTGTTTTGGAGGCAAATGGCATAAAAAATGGTAAAATTTTTGGCATTCGCCATTTGCCCATGGATCCAAACAGCCCCTAATTATATTGCATCAAACACGGGATGGTATCACAAATTCGCTATGCTCACCGAGTACAATGACAATATTACACGGGATTATATATTATATAGATCAACGGCATCTCTAGTCACCTTCATCGAACATGCACAAAACACACAGGTTGTAAAGCATCCACGTTCTGGTGCATATTACCATCTCACAAGAATTTGCTGATGTGACATAAAATTTAATGCTGACATGAAACTCTTCGTTAAACTTTTGTTAATTGGCCTTATGTGAAGGGATAAAAGATGAGTTTCATCCCATAACATCCTGCAGATAATAGTTACCAACATTGCTCAATATGAACTTACTCTGATTCAAAGTTTTTTTAACCTTCGGTACGGTTTGTGCAGATCTCAAAGCCTCTCAAGTACGACTTTTGCGGACCTCAAAGCCTGGTCAGCTAATATCTCAGAGAGCCCAAAAGCTATTTAGTTACATACCCAAACCTTAGCAGGGTGCATGTGCAGTGGATGCTGCTTATTGTAACGAAACATATGTGGCGCGGTTGAGCTTGGTCTTTCGATCACATGATCAACTCCTATATAATACCAAGGTTGGTAAACAGCGATGTCATAGCTAATTGCGATCGAGCGCTGTAACAGTCCTCATATAGCTAATTGCAATCGAGCGCTGTAAGCATAATTAATGCATGCTAGCTGTTTCTATCATCGCAAAAACGAACCATTGATTCTAGACATTTTTTTCACCTGCGCGCGGCTATATATTAACCACTTGATCAAATATGCATTTCTCTCATCGGTTTACGTTGTCGATGTTTAGTATCTTGTTCCATTAACATATAACTTGATTGCAGGCGAGAATACGATGACTGAGAAGCGACACTTTTACATGTCGGACGAGTTGTTGAGGAGCAATCCATCCATCACGGCGTACAAGTCCCCTTCCGTCACCCTCCGGCAGGAGCTCGCCGACGAGGGCGTCCCCCGGCTCGGCGCGGAGGCGGCGCTGCGGAACCTCGTCGGACAGGCCATCTTCGGCGACGCCGCCGGCGCCGTCGTCGTGGGCTCCGGCCCCGGCTCCGGCGAGCGCGCCATGTTCGAGCTGGCGTGGGCGGCGCAGGAGATCGTGCCCGGGACGCGGGACGGCGTCGTCACCAAGCTCCGGGAGGAAGGGCTCGTCTTCACCCTGCACCGGGACATGCCGCTCTACGTGTCCGGCGCCGTGGGCGGCGCGGTGGCGCGCGCTCTGCGGGAGACGGCGGCGGCGCCGGCGCCGGACTTGAACGAGGAGATGTTCTGGGTGGTGCACGTGGGCGGGAGGGAGATCCTGGACAGGGTGCAGGGGGCGCTGGGGCTCCGGGAGGGGAAGCTGGCGGCGTCGAGGAGCGCCATGGCGCAGTACGGCAACACACGGAGCTCGTGCGTGATACTGGTGATGGAGGAGATGCGGCGGAGGTCGGAGGAGAAGGGGATGCGCACCGCCGGGGAAGGCCTGGATTGGGGCATTCTCCTTGGATTTGGGCCCGGGATGACCGTCGAGACCATCCTCCTCCGCGCGCTGCCCAACTAGCAAACATGATCGTTTTCATATATCTCCAAACGCAATAAGCTCTGCTAGCATATATGTTTACTTTGCTGTATCCTCCAGATTAGTCGTTAATTACGGACTTTGCTCTGTACTATTTTAGTTCCCTTGGTACCAACATTTTCAGTGTAGTTGTTCAATTTGCACCGCTATGGGCTTCATCACTATCGTGTACTCGATTAATTAAAAGAATAAAGTTCATTTTTAGCCGTTCAACGATCGCCTCGGTTTAGTTTTGACCATTAAACCATAAAACTAGAAATCTTTGGTCACTCAGCTATCAAAACCGTTCATATTTAGAGCCATCCGACTGTTTTGGCAACATGTGGCAATGGGCCCCCCGACGTGACATTCAGCTCACCGTCGAGACCATCCTCCTCCGTGCGCTGCCCAAATAGCAACAAAATGATACGATCCTTCATATATCTCCAAATTAAACACAATAACTGTGGCAGACTGGTTCTTCTTTCAGAACCCACGAACTGATCGATTACAGATTGTCTGCTGCATTTCTGATCATGTAGAATTCACCTTTATCTACATTATCCAAGTTTGATATTTACGACGGCTACCCATAGTTCTCAACCTCACTCACAGTGCTATTGTAGTAAGTTATACACACATGGGTTGCAAACAACCAATTAATAGCTTGACCAAGACTCACTGATTTTTTTAAAAAAAATACTCACTGAAAATAATTGTCCAAGATAACTGGCATATATATTGCAGATGTCACAGTCGAGATTACACAATAGCAGGCCAAGAATAATTCAACATCAGAATACACCACAAGATGGAAATCCTGGAGTCTGTTGGCTAATGATGTTCCATAACAATAGGCAACAGCCAGCGGGCCAACAGCCGGGGGCGGCAGGAACAGTGTACGGATCATAATAAGCTGTTCTTTGTAATTGGCTGTGTTTAGCTCCCAAAATTCCAAAACATTAAATATAGCAAATGACGCATGTATGAAGCATTAAATGTAAATAAATAAAAAAGATAATTGCATAGTTTTGATGTACACGATAAAATGAATCTTTTGAGCCTAGTTAGGCCATGATAGGACAATAATTACCACAAACAAACGAAAAGTGCTACAGGGCACTACAGTGTCCGATGCGACTTTTCTACCAACTTCTCACAGGAACTAAACACACCCAACACATATACAGGGAGTATGGAAAAACAATCTTCTTTAGAATTAAAGACACCCTTCGTGAGCCAAATTTGAAGGCAAAACACAACATATTTTAAGCACAGCATGAAGCTTTTGCAAAAAATAAGCACCAATAGACTTAAACCACATCAATAAGGCAAAAGAAAAGGGGGGAAATGTCAATTTGTTATAAAAAGGAATGAAAATGTAACACATGTTACGTTCGAGCAAAATCAACAATTTAATCATCCCTCAGAATGCCATATCTCGACAGTGCACATGGAGATATAGGTTCCTTCAACCTCCCAGCAGAGTGATGAGGAGGGAGCACCAACTGAATGAGCGCTCAGATTACTAAAATGCTCATCATGGGGATATATATGAAAAATGCATGGGCAACACACGGGAAAAGAAAAGGAAACAAAGTGACGTTCTGACAACATGTCGCCATGCAATTGCTGATTTGATCAAGTTACTATCAGCTGGCCAACACATTCTGAAGGAAACACAATGCATCTCAAATTCTTAATGTATCGGTTTCTTTAACTTTTCAGGTCTGAAAATGGAGGATTTAGAATATGGTAGACCATGGATAGAGCACAGCCATCCTTATAGCATCAAGCCAAGCGTTTGTTAGGTCAACTACTACCATTAAAAAAGGCAAATGTATAAGACCAAATGAGTTTCTTGTTTGCCATATCAATGTCAAGCACGCAACTATTATTTTCTATGATGAAAGTTGGCTGATGCCAAACAATAATACCTAGTCGGCCAGTCCAACTAATAACTGATACTACCACTGACCTGCCGCTCTATCTTGAAGCAACCTCTCTCTCTCCTCTTTCATCTTATTCGCAATCTCAATTATCTTTGGGTTATACAAACGATCCATAACATACTTTTTTTCCTCTGCTTGTATTTCTTTGATGGCACTTGGGTATGGGTTTGGAGGTGGTTCCTTTCCTTCATTGCGGGCAATTTCTTTCAGTTCCTTGTATGCCTTTTTCTTTGCTTTCTTTTCTTTGCGATACTCCATCTGGAAAAAGGATGATAGTCATCGAATAAAACCGACAGTGTTTATAAAATTGTACAGGTCTATAACTTTGAATTTAAATATAGTGGGCTAAATAGGACTTTGCGTTAAGGGTATTTGATAAAAATTAAATTAACAAAAGGATATCTTCAGAAGACAAGTATTACATCTGCTACAGCCATAGCATAGTCTTCACTGACTCCTTGTTCTTTCAACTCCAAGACACGCCAAGCAAAAACTCGTGCCGGTGGTGGATCAAATCCACTTATCCTGAAAAGATTGGGCATGTAATAAGATTCATGTTCCAAAAGAGACAAATTTAAATAAGATCACCACTTCTCTCAGCAAAGAAATGCGCAAAGAAAATAGACAAACAATCAAACTTGTCTTTTCCTTCAGAAATTTGGAGTCTTAAATGCATGTATACTATTTCAACTATACAGTGCCGCAGTGGCAAATTTTTTACAAGGAAATCACATAACACATGATTAGGAACTTACTTGATTGCATCATGGTAGAGCGAATCTGGATGCTTTTTGAAGAACTTGTTTACGTACACATCCTCCGGCAGCTGAATCTTCTTGATCTTTCCATCCACACGAGGAAATGTCACTGGAGGTGCCCTGTTTCAATTGACCAGCAAGCAATATGACAAACAAAAGAATGTGATTATAACGGAAAATTAAAATAGCAGTTCCAAAAATCAACTATAAAGCTTGCATAGATTCACTGCATCTTTACTTTACAAACTCTAGCCTAACAAAAATGATAATAAAACAGCAGGAACTACAAAGTAGCGAAATAGAACCGCCAAAAGAAATGACGCAAACCCTTTGACAACAGAAATGATAATAAAGCAGCACGCAATACCATGGTGTTTAGGGTGACTGATGAGAAAGTAATTAGATGTCAATCGTGCTTCAGCACAAAATCATGTCATTTAACAACATTTCAATTTATACATCCATGGATGAGCAGTGAAATGAACCGTATGTGATGTATCGTAATGTTTGTTGGCATATGGCTATCACAGCACAGTTTACGTGCGGATCTGATCCTAATTGCGGCTAGGATGATAAAGTAAATGAGAAATGCAGGCGTAAATGCACGGGCACAGCACAGACAGGGAAATGGAGATGCGGGGTTAGGGTAGAGGAGTGCACTGACTCTTCCATGGCCTTGAGCCATGTGGGCGCGGGCTTGGCGAGGCCCTTCACCAGCTTCCGCGTCTTGGTCAGCAGGTCGCCGCGCATGTACGACATCTCCCTCCTATCGTGGTGTCCGAGGACCTCCCCGTCGGAGAGATTTGCGGCGCCGCCGCAACGGGTGAAGGCTGGAGATCTCTCTTCCTCCTTCCTCACCGCTAGGTCTAGCACAGCCGGGTGTTCGATGCGGCGGCGCGGCGAGCGGAGAGGGATGCGATGCAGCGATTGCTGGGAGAGAGAGGAACGGTGTGCTAAGTGGGATAGATGGGCTTTGCAAGGCCCAAATAAGCCCAGTAACTTGTAGTACGGTTACAACCTAGGTACATTTCCGCTTTCTGTGGAAGGGAAACGTAAAATGGCTGCCGGAGTGTGCTTGCCTTCTTAAACCTAGCGAGCGAGCAAACGCTTCCCTGGCAAAAACCCCAGGAAAAGCAGCATCCCATCCCATCCATGGCTATGGCGTCCGCCCTTCCGCTCCTCCTCGCGCGCCGTCTCGTCTCCGCGACCGCGAGGCCCACCTCGCCTCTCCACTCCCGCCACCTCGCTCTTCCCCGACCCGCCAACCTCTCCGCCCCAACCGTCGCCCGCCCGCGCAAGGTCGGGCGCCTCCAGCAGCTCAACGCCGCCTCCTGCTGCAGCGATTCCGCTCCGGCCGCAGGAACCACAGGAGGAGGCGCTACTGGCGCCAAGGACTGGCGGTTCTTCTTGGCATGGTAATTTTGATTCTGCGTTCAGTGCTTCTTATGCTCTGCCTGTCGCTGCTGTCTCCAAATGTGTCTACCAGTCTTCAGACTGTATTTGTGCATTGCAACAGGTATTTGATGTCTCTTGATAAGAATCCAATTGCAACTAAGGCGGTCACTTCTGCTGTCCTAACTTTGGCTGGGGACCTTATCTGCCAGGTACTTTTGCTTCAATCTGATGCAATGCATCATGGATTTCGTAGTGACTTTCAGGCAGCCTAGTAGTAATTTTGTTACAGTACTGGAGTATATGTTTACCACTGACTGGCCTTTGATGGGGTAGGTTCACACCTATGGAACTTGAAAGACCAAAATTCTCAGACAAGCAAACTGTTAAAGACTCTTATTATACTATGTAATAACACTGATATTATTAACTCTTTTGAAATAATTTAATTGTAGGCACACAAAAAATGGAAATTAATGAACAAGCAAGCAAATGAAACCTAAGAAGTTCAACCCATTGACGGCATAGGGGATTGCAGCAAAAAGTGTATAGCACAAGTGCTTAGGAAACATGCTTAACATTTGTATGACATTGTTAAGGTTGGAAACTTGCCTTGATGGCCCATGGAAGTTTCTTTATCTTATATTACGACTGTTGCTATTGTTTCCTACTTAAACACCAACATGTATAGTCCTAATTCCACTTTTCTTTCTGTTCCAGCTTGTGATTGATCGAGTTCCAGAGCTCGATTTAAGGAGAACATTTGTATTCACTTTTTTGGGACTTGCCCTCGTGGGGCCAACTTTACATATCTGGTAATCATTTCTGAGCTACAGAAGTAATTATAAGAACTTAGTGTAGCCAACATTCTCGGCCACTGCTGTTTGTTTGATAGTTAGTCCTTATATGCAGGTACCTTTATTTGAGTAAATTAGTGACAATTAGCGGAGCATCAGGTGCCATTGCTCGCCTTATACTTGATCAGGTTTGTTCATGTTTTTCCCTCTCTTCTTGCAACCCCAAGGAAATATATTGTAGTATGTTACCCTCGCCAACCTACTGCCATTTTTTTCAGGTGCTTGCTGCTAATTTTGTAGCCCTTGCATGGAACGTGATTTTGTCATTTAAGGCTCACAAGGAAGTTATTGCGAAATAGGTACTATTAGCTTGTCTATCTTACCCTGGCTTTAGGCTCTCAGATTAATTTGCTGAAGTTATAATTACATTCTTTACTGACTCCACACCATTGTTTTGTTTGTTATAACAAAAAAGTAGTAAACATGAAAATTGGTATGACATATCTTTCCCCACTGATGCTTGCATGTGGTTATTCATCGTTTCCTGCTGATGGCTGTCGTGCGAGCATTTTTTCCTAGAACAGTATATCTGTGATAGTGGATGCACATATTTGTGTTTCTGATACTTTGTGGTACGTGCTGCATCTCAATTTCATCTTCCATTCAGGAGCAAATAATAATGAAATCTTCTGTACTTCGATTTGCACTAACGATGTCATGTGTTCACTATTAGGAACTTATGGTTTCTGATATTTGATTTGTTTATGATGAGGCATATATGTAGTGTGTGACTTTCTCTCACAGATGTATTGAAACTGATGTGCATTATATAGCGTAGCTGAAATACTGG
>OAMR01000384.1:28195-39689 GCA_900205405.1 Echinochloa crus-galli | reverse complement strand
TCCACTTTTCTTTCTGTTCCAGCTTGTGATTGATCGAGTTCCAGAGCTCGATTTAAGGAGAACATTTGTATTCACTTTTTTGGGACTTGCCCTCGTGGGGCCAACTTTACATATCTGGTAATCATTTCTGAGCTGCAGAAGTAATTATAAGAACTTAGTGTAGCCAACATTCTCGGCCACTGCTGTTTGTTTGATAGTTAGTCCTTATATGCAGGTACCTTTATTTGAGTAAATTAGTGACAATTAGCGGAGCATCAGGTGCCATTGCTCGCCTTATACTTGATCAGGTTTGTTCATGTTTTTCCCTCTCTTCCTTGCAACCCCAAGGAAATATATTGTAGTCATGAAATTTCCTTGTGTGTCCTTCAGTTTATTTGCTTATAAAATTATTGTATTTTCTTTTGATTCTTTTATCTTCTCCTTCTCAGTTCATTTTCGCTCCCATTTTCATCGGCGTTTTTATGAGCTTAGTAGTCACCTTGGAGGGAAAGCCTTCTCTTGTAGTTCCAAAGCTTAAGCAGGTGAGCTGAACTTTTCAATACTCTTTCACCTCCTGGTACAACATGCATAAACTCTTTTCTGGCGATCTAATTTTCATTTCTTACATCTACAGGAATGGTTATCATCAGTGTTGGCAAATTGGCAATTATGGATACCGTTTCAGTTTCTGAATTTTTACTTTGTTCCTCAGAAGTTTCAGGTCTTGGAATATGTTCAGTTTCACAAGTTATTATATTAGCATGCTTTGTGTGTTACCCTCGCCAACCTACTGCCATTTTTTTCAGGTGCTTGCTGCTAATTTTGTAGCCCTTGCATGGAACGTGATTTTGTCATTTAAGGCTCACAAGGAAGTTATTGCGAAATAGGTACTATTAGCTTGTCTATCTTAACCTGGCTTTAGGCTCTCAGATTAATTTGCTGAAGTTATAATTACATTCTTTACTGACTCCACACCATTGTTTTGTTTGTTATAACAAAAAAGTAGTAAACATGAAAATTGGTATGACATATCTTTCCCCACTGATGCTTGCATGTGGTTATTCATCGTTTCCTGCTGATGGCTGTCGTGCGAGCATTTTTTCCTAGAACAGTATATCTGTGATAGTGGATGCACATATTTGTGTTTCTGATACTTTGTGGTACGTGCTGCATCTCAATTTCATCTTCCATTCAGGAGCAAATAATAATGAAATCTTCTGTACTTCGATTTGCACTAACGATGTCATGTGTTCACTATTAGGAACTTATGGTTTCTGATATTTGATTTGTTTATGATGAGGCATATATGTAGTGTGTGACTTTCTCTCACAGATGTATTGAAACTGATGTGCATTATATAGCGTAGCTGAAATACTGGGGCCAGCGTCCACCAAAGTGTTTTGTAGGTTGAGGTATTCACTGTCCTTCCAACTTGGACTCGACTAAGACACGTTTGAACTGCGACTGTGTATCCTATTTCTTCTTGCGTTTTTGTTCCTACCAAATCAAATAGGGAGATAAGGTTCTCATAGTAACCCCCATGTCCAATAGCTATTGTTACTAAAAGATGTTTTTTGTTGTTTTGCATCTTGTGGCTAGAATCTGGACAGAAGCGGCTGCAAATGTGGTCAAAATGGTGTTGGTTTAGTTTTCTATGGTCTGACTTGATTGCCAGCATCACAAATTTTATTGCAATTATGTTAAAGAGAGGAGGTGGCAGTAGGCGATGTGTATGCCTCTGAGCTTATCTTTCTTTTCTTTTTGGCCAACCCAGCTCTGTTTCTCTGTGCTTTACTCCATGACAATGTGCTTTCATCCCTGGACCTATTTCTCTGCCGGCCCAGGAAGCAATGCTGTGGATGAATTGTGACTGCTGGTTGTAATTTGTTGACCTCCAAAGTCAGATCTGTGATCTGTCAGCTTCCACCTTTTGCAATTTAACATGATCCATGCCAAAGACACTTTTTGTTCTTTTGCAAAGGTCTTCAAAATCAAATGGATGAAGTATAAAAAAAGGGATGGACCTGGTCAAAAATTGATGTTCCGGATTATATTCTTGCATGGCTGCTAGCACTATAATTGCATTTTGCGAGCATTAGAATAAGTTGATTTTCTTGCGGTATTCAATATTTGATGGTGGATTTAATTAAAACTAATTAGATGTTGTAAATGTTGGCATTAGTATTACACTATATGATGACATGAGCATGGCGCGATGATGGCGTCTGCCTGTGGACCTGGGAGTGGTTATGGGGTGGGTTGGCCGCGAGGAAGCAGCAGCAAGCGTGTGCGGTGACCGGGGGGAGTCCAGTCGGGTGGTCCGGCCGGCCGGACAAAAGCGTCGCCGTCGTCTTCTCCTTCCCCCCGTGGACTGACTGTAGATCGAGCTGGACCCGACCCGACCCGACGGAGGCCAGAATGGCTATTGGAGCAGAGCATGCAGCAGTCAACAGAGCAGATTCCATTGTCTGTCCTTGCATCGCATCGCATCGGGCCGCTATTCTTGACTCTCCTGCAATCAGCAGCTAGCATCGCTCCAAGCAGATTCCATTGTCTTCGCTCTCTGTCACTATACCATATACTGCAGGTAGCAGCATCAGGTTTTACCATTACCGCTAGCAGTAAACGTCGACATATGGTTTCATTAATTTGTCACGATCACGATGCCAACCCAACCAATGGTTATTTCAGTCGGCCTCTAATTGAGGCCAAGTATTCTCTACGTACTCGGTAACGGTGATTAGTACATGGATGGATAGTTACATGAGCCAAAATAAGACCTCAGCTCTCCTCACAAAGAAGAAAGATGTTTGGACTTTGAACCTACAGACTGAATGATGGCATGGGTTCAGTTCAACCCATCGCACACAAGAAGCCAGGGCCAGTCCTAGCTGGCCGTCCTGCATTTCATTTCGTTTGATGATGACAACCAAGTTGACTCATCAGCTCCAGCGGCGATGATGACATTGCCCGGCAGCCATCCTTTCTGAGCTGCTTTAGCACTGACGAGATTTCTTCCATTGTTTGCAAAAACAGAGGGCGCCGGCCCCAAACATGATGCACCATTGTCGACTGGGATTCAGCTTCAAATTCCTGAATCGCATGACATACATGTGCTTCCGATTGGGTTAGTTGTAGGATCAGAATCCAAACATGGATCCATCTCGATCGTATTTAATTCTCGAGGACGTGGTGACTCTTGCTCTGTCGCTGTCCAATTCCATCAGGTTGGCTTCATCTCGACGTATCGTATGGTCTAAGCACAGCCTGCTTTGTTTTTTTTTGCTTTGTTTAACATGCTATTAATAACAACAACAATTCACACTTTAATTCGTCTTGGTGCTTTTCACTCACCAGCCATTTAAGCTGAATAATGCAGCGATCGAGCACCTCACAATGGCAGGCAACCAAACCAGATCACTCTTAGCTCGTTCTGATTTTTTTTTTCATTTTCCACTTGAGAGACGAGAGAGAGAGAGAAATCGGAGAACGTGACAAGTACTGTAGCAAGCAATATACGTATTCAAGCTGTAGCTGAAGAAGAGAATCGATGACCAAATCAATCAGCAATTAATTACCGCACTGATGCTTACAGCAGCAAATCACATGGATTCATACGAGCAACAAGCCAGACTGATCATCATCAGCAGCAAAGAAATTAAAAGATGCCTGTGGATGGATGTTGTCATCATCAGCTCACCGTGCCTGCAGTGCAGAGATTTAATTTGATGGATGCTATTACTAGTAATTAGAAGAGAGCATCCCATGAATCCAAGGTGGGGAAGCCACCACAGCTGCTGCTACCGCTGTTGCTGCCGTAGCTGCAAGCAGCCACTCCTGCGCCACCGACCTCCGCCTGATCCAGCGCGGGCGCCGCCGCCGACGACGACACGGCGCAGGGCGCTCTGGGCGCGGCGAGCAGGACGCCGACGTGTCGAGCGTGGCAGCATGAGCGCGCCGGGCGGGCCAGCGGCGCGGGAGGGCGCCG
This sequence comes from Echinochloa crus-galli, assembly GCA_900205405.1. Taxonomy (NCBI): domain Eukaryota; kingdom Viridiplantae; phylum Streptophyta; class Magnoliopsida; order Poales; family Poaceae; genus Echinochloa; species Echinochloa crus-galli. The sequence goes on along the minus strand of OAMR01000384.1, from coordinate 35,722 downwards.
GGCGGCAGATGAGGGCCTCTGGAGGAGGGGTGGGCAGGTCGTCGGCGCCGGTGACCTGGTGCACCATGCGGCGGAAGCTGGCGGGGTCGGCGGTGATGTAGGTGGTGGGCAGCTTCCGCGACGGGCGGGCGGCGCTTGGAGATTCGGCGTGTAGAGGGCGGCGGCCGGAGGTGGTGGTTTGATGGCGGCGCGGCTGGCGGGCGTCGGTGAGGACGTGAAGTCGCCGAGGAGGTGATGGTCACGAAGCCATGGCGGCGGCGCGGTGGAGGCGGAGGGTGAGGGCCGTGGGCGTGGGCGGAGTCCATGTGCAAGTGCAAGGCGGCGGTCATGAGCATCGTGGTGGGTGATTTGTTTGGTTGCGGCCTGCGGGATTGGAATTGGATTGATCTCGTCTCGCCGTGGAGGGGAGGGGATGAGCGAATTCACGATGAGGCTGCCTGCGCTAGCTCGGTTTATATGGTGGCGGGTATATGCGCGCTTGTACAAAAGTCAGCAGGATCGTCGCCACGCCACCCACATGACTGACGCATCGGCTTCTTGGCGCGGGTGGGTGGGTCCCACGATTACAGCGACCTCGAGAGAGATAGAGAGCTTAATTAAGCTTCCTCGGCAGCGGATGCACGCGCGCTTCTAGGTGAAATTTGAATTGAATTGAATTTCCGAGTTTCAAACAGAAAAAAATGTCTCCCATTTACAAACTGGATTGTTCTATGCACTGGGGGAGCATTTTATGCTGCCAACATAGTTATATATATATATATATATATATATATATATATAGGACGAGTTTTTCTACCATCGCTTGTAGCTACCATCACCATCAATATACCATTGTATGTATGTCCACATACACATTTATCAGTTTGAGTATGTTCGTATACTAATCCTAAGATATTTCAAAGAAAATGTATGAAAAAATTCAGAAGCAACCCTATTTTTTTAATTTATCATGATTATAGCATTATACTAGTATATAAAATTAGTATATCCACGTACTCAAAGTACGCTTACATACTCAACCTACATACCAACCAGATAATCTAGTATCATCATATATTACATGTACATACTCTTCGTTGGATCATACACGTCTTCTAACATGAGATACACAGGTGATGGTAGCTACCAGCGATGGTAGAAAGGAATTTTCATATATATATATATATATATATGCATGCATGTACGACCGAGCGTATACAGTAGCTAGCAAGACGGTAAAGTCGGTCGGTTCGTTCGCTGGCAGCTTAATTATTACTATTATACGTACGAGGCTGCAAAAATTGCATATACCAGGACCATACGATTTCCCCAGCTTAGACGAGTCACGTACGCGCACGCGCACAGCACGTACACTAGCTACGACTGTACGTACGTGATCAATAGCTCCATCAAGCAAGTGTGAGCACGTACAACTACTCGTGGTCTTGGGCATGCATACAGACACATGATGACCTGCAAAACAATGTACGGGCCGGGTCCACGTCAAACCATGCATACTACAATATCTAGTGGCCACACAAATTTCGACGACGGACCCGATTAGATCTTACTACGTACTCTGAAGAAGGAGCTAGCCAATAGGATATATTATTATTTGCATTGTGTGCCAAGTTGTTCGATGCAAAGATTACTCATACATCAATCGATTATTGCATTATATATATGAAATCCAAGCCTTTGACTATAGATCGACGATTCAAATTAAGGAGCGCTAAGCCAGACATTCCATATTGTACATGAACGACGATGACACGCCACATCATATTATATTGTTTCACAAAATATATATTTATTTGTACCCGTAGACATTGACTTTGAGTCAAACTGTAAAAATACGCGCGCATAACGCAACTGGCGCTTTCAGTGATGACACTAGAAAATCAAACAAGGCACACCATCAAGTCGATCGTCAGCGCTAAAGTAATAATAAACTGCTTCCACTTACATTTGTACTTAACCTGCTCGGGGATTTGATAGATCTTGCGTTACACCCTCCTCCCATTCCTAAATGCATGCAAGCATGTATGACGTTTTTTTACATCGGCACCATCTTTAATATGTACTGATGATTCTTCATATATATGGAAGTGATAAACGAAATGATTCAAATTATCCAAAATTTCGACGGAAAACATGTACTGTAGTATACATGAAAATACTTTTTTTCACAGCAAATAAACAAATCTATTTATAATTATGCCCAATGATGATTTTTTTTAAAAAGAATCTTGAATCAATCATCAAAGTTAGCCAACATTTATTTAGCTGGCAGTAGTATACACGCATGTCCCTTGCATCATGCATGGTCCAACACGTTAGCTGCTACTAGTACATTTGATTGATCCAGTTCCTACTTATTTTCTTCAAGTAGTGTGCGTGTGAAAATGGTTTGGTACAACTTGACACTTTAGGCCGGGGTCAATTACTTTTGCGGCTTGCTTGACCGTGTCAGCGAGAGTACGTACGCACTGGGGGATGGGGGTTGACTTCTCCATTGACTAGTACTAATACTAGTACTACCTGCTAGTAGCTCTGGCTACCAATCTGCCATCTTCAAGCGAAAGGCCTCACTCATCATCAAAATCCTTTTGGACTTCATGCATTCTGCACCGTTCTTTCCCTTTCTCATTAATTACCTTTCCATTTTTATTGACTGAGCATGCATGCTTCATTATTATTATTTTTATTTTCAACTGATTTATTTTTATGCTGAAAAGCTCGTATGTTTGATTAATTGTGATCATAGATAGATGATCGTACGGCTTTTGAGGGTCAAGTACGTTACTAGAAGACATACATTTATTTGGCCTCCATTTGATTTCGCCGTTTTTCCCTTGTGTGCCTTTTCGAAACATACAAATGATCAGACATCCTAAAATCCTATGAAATTCTATGGAACGGCTAATCCACACGAACCTTAGAAGACAGCTGTGACTAATTAATATGATTCTTACACATGCTGGCCCCTTAGTCACCTACTAAAAGTTGTTAACCGCTCGCTAAGCTGAGATGATACGGCATGCAGGCATTCTATCTTGCTTTCCTATAAAAAGTAAAAGTAAAAAACTAGAAAGCATCAAGACTAGTGCTGGACCTTGACGGAACCATAGAAGAGAAATGTCGAAAGCTCTAAATTGATCGTTGAAAGGAGAAAAGAAGAGAAATGTCAAGCTGCTTTGGTTCTTTGTTGAGTGGGATGGAACCCGCTTTTGGACTCGAAGTATGACTCTTGTTCGTCTGTGCTGTACCAGTCAGCATATATAGTGATCGAAGCATGCATTGCCATTTTCTTTACGGCCTCTACATCTTAATGTTGATCCTTTCAGCTGCTGCTGTACGTTTAGATCCTTTTTCTAAAGATTTGCTAGCATTTCTCGGTGCTAATAATCCAAATTCAAACATACGTGCCTAGCAGCAGGCCACCTGAATTTTCTACTCCGGATTATTGACTGACATAAGCAGGAAAAATTTGAAGTCCACGCAGAACAACGCACCGTATCCGATGGATGGGATCTGCACGTGACAAGTGAGGTGAAAGGTTGTCATATCGTTCATGGCGGTGTTCACAAAAGGGAATGTGAATTTGGGTGAAAATGTCACATCGAACACTGTAGCGCACTGTAGCACTTTTCGTTTGTTTGTGGTAATCATTGTCCTACCAGATGAGAGAGATTTGATGTGACAGTGAATAGTGAAGTTTAGAGAGAGAAAGTTTGGGGGAAGTTTTGGATTTGAATGGAAGTGAACACCGCCTATGTCGTGTTGCTGAATGCCAATATAATTGTAGCCGGCAGTCATATATAAATACTAAGTGATCCTCGCGTGATGTTGCAGAATTTCTTAAACAAAATTTTAAAATAAAATTAAAATTAGAAATACTAAAGTGATTGATGGCTCTTCTTAGTCTTAGTCTTAGAGTATTGACAGCAACAGTATTACCATCTTCATGCTTCCTTTCTTGATCGTGAACAAATTGTTAGCAAGAAACCATTAATCCTTTTTGTTGGTTTTGTTTGTTCATTTATTTATTGCTTTGGATTTTTTTTGAGAATTATTTATTGCTCTGGATGCCACTGCCAGCCATGGTCGTCACCTTCAACGCAAAATGCAATCGTAACGCGGCCCAACCCAAGCAAAGTCTCCAGCCCAACATAGATAATGGGCCCTACTAAGAACCTGCTTCTTACTAGAGTAGATGGACCCCACATCGCCTTCCTCTCCTCCTCCACCGAAACAACTCGCCGGAGAAGAAGAAACCCGCGACGCGCGAAGCATCTCCTCCTGCTCCCCGCCGCCCACCCATGCCGTGCTCGCTCCACCCCCCGACCCCCCACCCGCGGGCATGATCGCCGCCGATGGAGGATCCAGGCCTGTCTTCCGCCGCCCCTGACCCTCCCCTGCCCCCGCCCCCACCGGAGGAGGGGGACGGCTGGGTGCTCCTGCCGCCCAGCGAGGTCGAGGGCGTCGTCGCGCCCAAGGTCATCCACTGGGAGGACCTGCAGCAGGAGCTCGCGCGCCTCTGGAGCCTCTCCGCCGCGTTCCAATCCGCCAGGGACCGCAAGGCGAACCTCGCCGCGCGCCTCGAGTCCGCACTGGAGGTAACCACTAAGTTTGGGAGTCACTTCAGGTGCCTCTCCTTGCTCTCGATCCCTAGCGGAACGTTCGGATCCTGTGCGCTCTGCCATTTGATTCTGCACGGCTACTCGGATCTCAGTGCTTTCCTTTTCATTCATTTCCGTGCCTTTGATTGTGCTACGAATGTTAAAACAAGGGAAACCCCCCATTCCACCTGTTCTCTAAGACTAATCTCAGTGGGGGTTTCATGAGAGTTTCGTGGCATTAAATACGCTGATGTGGCATAGGAGAGAAGCAAGAGTTTCATGGGACGTGAGAGGAGATGAGTTTCATCACCATGACACTCTTTTGACACAGTTAACTAATTTCTGATCTAGGTAACCGTGTAGTGAAATAGTGCACTGAGACTGGCCTAAGGCGCATGTGCTGAAACTAATCCAACAGCATCAGCGGAGACCAAGCCACATTTTGTTCCCAACAGTGTTGTAGATTTATAACACTGAAACATTATTCTCTTTGCGTGACAGGCTAGACGGGCGTTTCTCGACCAGGATAATGAGTTGGCTGAAATGAGTCAGAGACTGCAAGTGCATGCTGATCAATTGGGGGATCTGAAGATCCATACGAAGAAATTGTCAGAAGATGTTCAGAACCAAAGGGCAGAGTTTTCCGTCAGCATCAGGACATTGTCTGTTGCAAGCAAAACTCTTGGCACGGCATGCAGTAACCTGGAGGTAGTCAATGTTTACATTTTGTTTCCTTTTCGAGGTTTAAGAATACCGTCAGCATCGAACTAAAACGCTACATAAATATGCAGTATAGCTTCCTTCATAAACTTTTTAGTGCAAATAAAAGGTGGTTACTTAAGTGAATCGTTGTCTTGTTAATATGTCTATCTGAACTTGTATAATATGCATTCATCCTTTACATGCATTGCTTGTTGCATTTGACAAAGCTGTTCTATTCCACCAATCTGAACACAATATTTTATTTTCTGGTTATAGGATGCAAACAAATTGCTGTCAGGGGAAAATGGTCATAGGTGCCTTAAAAATCTAAAACAGAAGTTACAGATGAGACAGCAATATATGATAACACAAGTTGCTCAGATATATCCTGTGAGACCTTTAGATGAACAATCTCCATATCAGAAGCCTGGATTTACCTCCAACATCATCAAAACAAGTATGTCATTTTCTGCGCTGCAACTTCCATGGGTTTTCAGTTCTCTATTCACATTTTCTACAAAATTCTACAGCTATATTTTTCACAATTGAATTATTGTATTACCTGTGTTCTGTGTTGGACCTTATTTTTTTTAAAAGGGAGTGCCATATGATAGCCAAATTATAGGTTAAAAGAAATTCATGAAGTGTTCATTATGATGATTGACTAAGCTACAATTTCCTTGTTGCAAGACAGTATGGTTGCTAATACAAATTGCCCAAATCGATAGTAATTGTTTTAGAGGACTACCGCTACTTGTTAGCTGGATTGCTTGAAAATTTTTCTAAGATATTGGAAGAGGCATATGTAACATGGAACCTTGATATTTTGGCCAGGCTGGATAGAGTACTAGTTCTCTAAAACTACTGCCACTAGTGCATCCGTCCCAAGAATCTTTATTCTCAAATTGTGTTTTTTTTTGGGTCAAAACTTGAATGCTACTGAACTTTTTCAGGAAATGCTGAATCAGTGTTGCCAAATAGTTCCCAAAACAGACCTTTAGCCATATTGGGTCTACAGTTATCAAAGCTTTCTGTGAAAAGGATCGGCTACTTCAGTGACAAGACAGAGTGCCAGAAATCATCAACTGTTCTGGGCTATGCTGCACATGTACGTATAATCTAGAGGATTCCAAAATGTTATTGGTTTATAATACTATTAGAGTAAAATGCACCAGAGGTCCACTAACTTATAAGCAGGTGTCACTTAGGTCCATAAACTCCGAAAGTGCATTTCTGGGTCCATAAAGTTGTAATTTGTGTCACCTGGAGAGTTCTGAAGGTCTACGTATGACCGAAGCCCATAATATAGGTGGAGGAGAGAAGCGATGTCTTTAGGAAAGTGGAGAAGGTCATAGGGTAGCTCATGACGGTGCTGGACTCTGGTCAGTCCAGAGTGGTTATTAGTGAGGGGTCAGCTATTTTTGGACAGTGAAATTCAAGAAGATCGACCTTTGTGGCCATGTTCATGGCCGCACGACGGCTTGTGGACAAAGCAAGTAAGAAACTCATGGAGTTTCTTGACCACAACGAGATCCTATTCAAAGTTTAGCACGACAGACTCAAAGTCTAGCATGGAAGCCTCGGAGACCACCGCCGAGGAGGTCTCCAGTCAGCATACCATGGCAGCACTATGGGTATACATGGAAGAGTATGAACTTAGATGATGCAAATTATAATTTTCTGGACCTAAAAATATATTTTTGGAGTTTGTGAACCTAAGTGACACAAATTACAAGTTTATGATCTAAAAATGCACTTTTGAAGTTTGTGGACTAAGTTTTCATAGTTTGTGGACCAACACAAATTACAAGTTTATGGACCCAAAAATGCACTTTCAGAGTTTGTGGACCTAACTGATACTACCTTACAAGTTAATGGATCTCTAGTGCATTTTACTCTTATATAAAAACTAGCAAGGTGGCCTGCACAATTTGTGTGGGTAGCTAGTTTTTATTTTTCCGATCTTTACTTTTTTAAGATAGATAGACATTTTTTTTCTAATGATGTATTATTTTCTAAATACCCCAAATCAAGATATATGTTATCTATGTTTCTTCATCAGCCATAGTTCTTAAATTTAGAAAAAAATACCTTATATAAAAATATATTTTTAAAATCAACATGAATATTTATATTTTTTGACATGAATATATATTTTATGAAAAAATTGACTGTCGATGTAGGCTTTTCAGTAATTGTGCATGATAAATATTGTTTAGATCTT
>OAMR01000384.1:9240-26005 GCA_900205405.1 Echinochloa crus-galli | reverse complement strand
CACCACGACCTCTGCCACGACCCCCTACACGACCTCCTCGCGACCACCACGAGTACCACCACGACCTCCACGAGCCCACCTCGACCACCATAGGTTCTAGGAGGAAGAGGGCAATTGTAGCTCAAGTGTCCCTTCTCTCCACAGTTAAAACATTCCCTATCCGCCAATGTGGTGTAGGCTGACTTTACAGGATTGTTGCTACTCATCACCCGAAGTCTACTCTCCTCATTAACCATGGCTGACACAGCCTCCTCCATGGTGGGTAAACTATCCTGGTGGCAAAAAGCAGCCCTTCTGCTCTCAAATTCAGGATCCAAGTTCTTCAGGAAATGAGTCACCCTCCTATCCTCGACCCACTTCTGAACATCTCGGGCATCCTCTGGATCCCTCATACAAAGTGGGGCATAGTGGTCCAGCTCTCCCCACAAGTACTGCAACTCACTAGCATATTGCTCCACTGGTCGCCCTGCCTGTTTCACTGCATCAGCCTTGCCTTGAATCTCCATCATCACCATCACATTCCCTCGCCTGGAAAACATGCTACCCAAGGCCTTCCATATTTGCGCTGCAGTCTGCATTGCTTCCACCATTTTACTCACAGACGGTGACATGGATGCCAACATCCATGCCACTATGGTAGAGTTTGTTGTATGCCAAACTCTCCACTCGGGGCTAAGCTTGTTAGCCGGCTCAACACAATCCTCCTTCAGATAGTGCTCTACTCCTTTTCCTCCCAGGAGAATCTGCACTCTTCTAGACCAACTCAGGTAGTTCTTGCTCCCTTCTAGTTTCACATCATTTGGCATTAGTTCCAGTTTCAACTTAGGTGCTACAGCAGGCACCCTGGAACCAATCATACCCATCTCCAAAAGTTCCTGAATCATCGACCTCATCTCATTTCTCATCTCACCCTTGGTAATTAGTGAACCATCACCACTACGTTCAGTCTCTTCCGCCTTCTTTTTCGCCTCAGCTTCTTCCGCCTTCCTCTTCGCCTCCATCTCTTCTGGACTCATTTTTTCACCGCAAGGAAGAAGCTGGCAGCCAGCACTCCCTCTAACTCCTTCAGCTCACACCACCAGCAGACAAGCACAGCTCCACCTTCCTTCTTCCTTCCGCAAACAGGCCAAGCTCACCAGCAGTCAGCTCCTTCACCCAGCAGCAATCCTCACCACAGCCAGCAGCAGCGTCTGCACCCTCCTCTGCACAACACCAGCACCTCCGAGGCCCACGCGGCCCACTGCTCGCGCGCCTACCGCCGCTGGCTCGCCTTGCGAAGCGAGCGTACCACGCCCGTCGCTCGCGCCGTCCGCTGCGCGCTCCTTCTGCGCGGCCCTCCTGCTCGCCCGTCGCTCGCGCCGTCCGCCGCGCGCTCCTCCTGCGCGGCCGCACGCCTGGCGTGGCCCCAGGCCCGCACGCGTGTGCGCCCCGCGGCCCGGCGCAGCTCCCGCGACTCGGCGTGCCCCGCGGCCGCGCGTCCCGGGCTCACCCGCCGGCCTCCGCGCGCCTCCGTGCTCAGCGCCGACGCGCTCGACCGCCGCCGCCGCCGCCAACAACCCTAGGTCTGGCTCTGTATACCATATTGCAATTTGGGGAAAATTTTCACTGTGTGTCCCCGTACACACTCACACCCTTCTATTCATTCATCCACATACTTACATAAAACCCCTCTTACATTCTACTATTTACACCAACACTACCTTACAAGTTAATGGATATCTGGTGCATTTTACTCATACTATTATGCTCTAGAACAAAGAGATATTAGATTAGGTAGACGTTTAACTAATCACTATTCTTCAATTGTACTATTTTACAATGATAGAACTAACTGGTGATTTTTATGAATCCTAGGCAGTGTCCCTCATTGCATCATATCTCAATGTTCCTCTTCGATAGCATTTGCGCTTTGGAGGTTCACTGTCATATGTTCTTGATCATGCGCCTTCAGTAGAGCTATCAGCTATAACTTCAGTTGCGAGTTCTGTACCTCCAAGCACAAGCATGAGGATGATGGAATTCCCTCTGTTTTTTGATGGCCAGGAGACAACAAGGTCGGCATATGCAATATTCTTGTTAAACAAGGTTGGTCTCCTTGCTAATTTGGCATAGTAGTGCAAAGTGAGCACTTTAATATAAATAACTCTTATTCTTTAGTGGTTCTTCATCGTAAAACTCAGATGAAGTGTAAGTAACTAAGAAGAATATCATATTTTTCTCTTGTCGCCTTGTTTGGCAAATCTGGAATACTTTTTAGCAAGTCACTAGAAAGTAGAAACTTTGAAGTGCCTATAATTTTTATTCTTTAGTAGTTCTTCATCGTAGAAGTCAGGTGAAGTGGAAGTAATAAGGAAGTACACGCATATTTTTCTCTTGTTGCCCTTTTTGGCAAATTTGGAATACTTTTGGCAATTCACTAGAAACTTTGAGGTGCCTGTTTCTTTTTGCTGACACCCTGATTTAACTTGAAATTGACTGTTTACTTATACACGAAGACAATAAATGTGTTTTGATATTTGAGTTGGAGAATGAGTAGAAATAGCTCGGATTAGAGTTAGATTATCATATGTTTAAATGAATTAGACAATCATGATGATCCTTGAATGGCTACAACAAATGGGGCTGTGGCGGCACAAATAACCCAAAAGCTACTTTTAGAACCTGAAATAGTTACCAACAGGCATCTGTGCACTCTTTTCTCTAGTACAAACCTTGGTGCATGAGATCTCTAGGATTTCTTCATATTATCATCTGAAAATTTTCATTTGGTTAATTCTGTTACAATCTGATTATGAAGACTACAAGTGTTCTTTCACAATGGTTCTCTTTTTAATATATATATATATATAGGAATATTAATCTCAGGCTTGTGTTTCCTGGCAGGATATTGAACAACTTTTGAATTACATTGGCGCTGAAAGTCTTGGCCCGAGACATGTATTAGCTAACCTTAAGAAGCTGGCAATGATCATCCAGTCGCAACAATACATTTCTAGTTGATGGATTTGACCCTAAAAGTTTTAGGAGTTCTGAGTGCGATTAGTGCCGAAATGGATTGGTGCTATTTTTACAGGCACCATTCTTTTCTTAATAACACAGAAAGCTCCATGTTTCTGCTGATATGTTACTGTAAACGAGTAAATGAACTTGTTGGTGTAAAATGCATCCAGGGTGTATAGGGAAGATGTGGATATTAGATGAAATGCTAGCTATCAGGTCAAGCTGCTTCTTCCTTAGAGAATTGTGATCTGTAAGCGTGTGTTTCCACTCAGCGCTGGCATTGCCGCATTTTGTTGCTGTTCCTACATAAACCATACTCCCTGCTGTCTACGTCTGTGGGGTGTTCCTGTTAACTGCACTTTTTGTTGAAACACTTATAGTCATGGTGAACAAGCTCTTCGATGATTGGAGAGATAACATTGGAGAATGCTGATCTTGCTATCGAGGTTAAGCAGAGAAGAAATCTGAAAGTCAAATTCTCGACATGAGAAGAGAGCTTCTGATGGTATTTTGCATGATACTCGGTGTGCTGAAGAAAATGTTGTATCCTATGTCAGGCTATTCTGCTCTTTGTGCAAAAACTAGTACATGTGTTGAGGGCAACTTCATTATAGAAAGAGAAGCTTGTCAATGTAATCTGGAAGAAGGTCAAGATGCAAGACTAGAGCACCAAGATGCCAGTATCGGTATGTCCAGTTGAATTTATGAGCTCATGCTGGTAACCTGTCATGAACAGGACGGACTCTGTATCTGATCTTACTGGGAGTTCTACTGATCCAATCTGGCACTGGATCAATTGAACCCAGCGATAAATCTGGGAACTGATGTGACGATCACCTTACCCAAATGAAGATGGCGGAGTAGAAGGAAAGAGGTACGATGGAAATAACTGTAAGGATGCTATCGAGTATGAAGAAAAGGAAGTAACATGGGGAGTGCGATGAATGTCCAAAGAGCAGCATTCAGAAATTGGAAATCCAGAAGAGGTCCATGGACTTGCAAGCCACTGATGCATCTCAGAAGTTGGAGGACGCATCACGCTTTGGTGTTCAGGTTCCATCCATTTCCAACCCATTTGGCTGTTCAAATCCTGAGAAACCGAGAGAGTTGCCACGTATTCCTGATCCAGCCGCATCCACTCTACTTTCACGGAGAAATCTAAAGATGCTCGCATGTCATGATTGTCACTCAGTATGCAAACAGAAGGGAGCAATCTGTAATGGCAAGATGGTTCGGTGGCAGCACGTATAGGTGCAGAGGAGATCAGAACCCAAAGTGCAGCAACTGAGCCAGTTATTCAATGTAAGTTGGAACTAATCTATCTTCTTCTTTCTTTCCTTTTGCTCCCTCTGAAACAAAACTTTTCTACAACTTTGTAACGTTTTGATTGATTGACGCTCATGAATCTGTAACATTTAGCAGGACAACGGCACGTAGTACAAGGGAGAAGGGAAGGAAAAGAAAAAAACGAGAAGTACTGGGCCGCTCGCACCCACCGACTTGGAGCCCAGGCCCAGCAAAAGAAACAAATTCCCCTCAAAAAAAAAGCGAAAGAAACAAATGCCTCTGCTCCAACGGTCCCCAAGTCCCAGACCCAAATCCGAGCGCGAAAGGAAGCTGTGGCAAGAAGCCAAGAACCCCCTACGCCGGCCGTCTGCCCGTCCATCTGCCGATCACGAGCCGCAGCGCCCTTCGCCTTGCCGGTGGACACGGCCGCCTGCTCGCCGGCCGCTCAAGAGGAAGATCGTCTCCTCGCTCCTCATGCGGCGAACCCCTTCCCCCGGGAAGAAGATTTCACGCGCTCACGGCGCCGCGCGGACGCCGTAGTCTCCGATCGGCGAGGAGAGGGCACGCCGTGCGCCCCCACCAAGAATACTTGAGGCGACGGGAGGAATCCATCGTCGTCCCCAAGCCTTAGCGAAAGGTAATTACTTCTTTATTGTCGAAACTTGGACATGTTCTTCTGTCCCGCCCCCTGTTTCTTGATTTCTTCATCAAGAAACGTTGTTCTTGTTTCTTGATTTCTTGTCCTTGATCTGTTTCTTGGTGCTTTTGCTAAGAGCTAACAGCGTGCTTCATGGCAGGCAGCTCTTCCTATCTGGGGCCTCCAGGGATGGCAAAGAAAAAGAAACTGACTTGTGCGAAGGGTGCTGCTGGTGTCCATAATCTTCCCAGGGTACCTAGTCACTTTCTTCTCTCTTCCTGTCACCTCGCCTCCTGAACACAACTAATTGATTATCCTTGAACTTTTAATCTTGCTACATTGCAGAACACTGTCTCTCTTAGCCTGGATGGTACGTTGGAGGAGTATCAGCAAGATTATGAGCGATGCCACAGCTACTTCAGGTATTGGATGCTATGTAAAGCGGCAGTGCGTGTGCGCATTGGCAACAGGCTGATATTCACTACCCCGATAGATGGGACATTTTACTTTTGTTTGAGGTATCGCGGTCGCTACATAGTGTTTCCTATCGTAGCCAGGATGGCTTGGTTAGTCGGTTTCTATACCGCCAATGGCGTGTTTCAGATGGACTTTGAGGGCCAAGCGTGCTTATACATGGACAGCGAGCTGTGCGAAATGACTGGTTTCAGTGCTGGCCACGGGACCATCACCGCCACTTGGCCGGGGGACACCTGGCTTGGCCTTTACCGCATGCGCAATTGCTTTGACATGATTGCTGATTACCGAGGACCACACTATCCTGAGCCACCTGGTTTCAGGCCTGCTATTGGAACTGTAGTGATCCACCTGATGGAGGTGAAGTTTAGGGAGATATTTATTCGGAGCTGCAAGGGAATCATCGATCCTACATTCAGCAGACTTGGGCTAGATTTTGTGCATTTTCTCATAAAAAACTGGAGCTCACTGTCCGAGGAGGGCATGGCTGGAGTGGATGATCCGGATTATGTGATTAGCAATCATGGTATCGAGGAAATCAGAACCCTGTCAGATATCCTTGATGGTATCTTCTTCCTACATGTTGATGCATACAACAAAGGGATATTCTTGCACGAACAGTTGCCACCTGCACCACGGGAAATGACATGGTGGCCGATTGACCCTGGTCACGGTGATGGTGACATTCCTCTGCCGGACCAGAGGGCAGGAGCACGAGCTGGAGGACACAAGCGCAGCTGTGTGACAGAAAGAGGAGACAAGGACAAGAAGAGGAGGAGAAGGGAGCTAACTGGAGGAGGAGCTGGGGGGCCTCCGGTTGTTCCAGAGTGGTTCATCAACTGGGAGCAGAGGGATGATGTGAGTGAAGAAAGCTGATTTGTTTCCTGTTTTCTTTCTTAGTCGATTTCCTTATTATAGCAACTAATTGCCCTTGATTAGTTTCTCCTAGCACAGGTAATGTTCATATGCATCTTGAGTGTCCATTAATTGAAATATCAAATTGATTGCAGGAGTTGCAATGTAATGATGTGGAGCATCATCTATCTGAGCTGGGGCTCCATGTCTCGCAGCAGTGCTGTTCCCCTGCTCCTGCTCAAGATGTTGCTGCTGCTGATGCCCCTGGTCTTGTTCCTCCTGCTGCTGCTGCTGCTGCTGATGATGATGATGCCCCTGGTCTTGCTCCTGCTGCTGCTGCTGCTGCTGATGATGATGATGATGCCCCTGGTCTTGCTCCTGCTGCTGCTGCTGATGCCCCTGGTCTTGCTCCAGCTGCTGCCCCTGATCCAGCTCCAGATGTTGCTGCTGCTGACGCCTCTTACAATCCAGCTCCAGGTGCTGATGCTGAAGGCCCTGATTCAGCTACTACTTGTGATGACTTGGCCCTATCCAGTGCTGACCTGCAGAGCCTCGAGGGGCAGAACATGTTATTGGACAGCGTCATCAACTTGGTGTTCGCCCAGATGTCCTCTGCTTTCGCCCAGCAAGGAGAAGACGACCTCGTGCTGGTACCGCCAGGCCTCTCCCTGGTGCTGGGGAACCTCCAGGACCCAGGCACCGTGGCTGCTCATGCCGCTCCACTGCTCCGCCGCGCGCGCCTGGTGCTCTTCCCCGTGAATGACAACGACAGATTGGACCAGGCGGACGGCGGGACCCACTGGAGCCTCCTGGTGCTCCACATCGCTGCCGACGGCACCAGCAGCTTCATCCACCACGACAGCTTGGGCGGCGCCAACCTCCCACACGCGCGCCGCCTTGCTGACGCGCTCCGGCCACTGCTCCGCGGCAACGCACCGGTCATGCTCATGGAAGGCCCCACCCCGCATCAGGAGCCAGGAAGCAATGACTGCGGCCTGTACGTTCTGGCAGTGTCCCAGATCATCTGCGCCTGGTGGAGGGACGGAGGGCGTTTCTGGAATGGGAGCGGCGACTCTTGGTTCCCGGCGGTGGTGGCAGATGTCAGTGCGGCCAGAGTTCGGGCCATGAGGGCGGAGTTGCGTCACTATTTTAAGGACCGGGAGATGGCATCTCCCTCTTGAAGCAAGTCAAGATTAGAGAATGGACCTGCTTGCCTGCCATTAACAGCTTCACCTCCGTATCCTCCTTTGTTTCTGCACAACCTGTGCACCGCATCATGTACTTAGCATACACAGTACTATAGAAAACCACATCCAGTACTACCAGCAACACTGATGTACGTGTATACAAGACTAGAGTTTCTCTGCTGCTGAATCCCACTCATTGTTGTTGGGGAGGTTAGATTGTTGCAAGTGAAACATATTGAGGTTCATTTGTTGCAGGTGCAAATGTGTACTCCATTTATGTAGGTGAAGGAACATTGGTGTGTTTGCCCCGTGTACAAATTGGTAGATGAAAAGAAAATTATAACGCCGTTCGTCGTATAATTTCTCTCCTGTACAGTGACCTGTTGTTTTGGTTATCTTTGATGTCTGTCGTATTTCCCTTGATGTTAGATAGTCAGTTTTAGGAACTTGCAAACTTAAAACCAGCAGACAGACAGGGAGCATCAGGAAAGTGGTACCCTGTGCATGTAATGCTAATTTTTGTACCAGTCAACAACGTATAGAGCAGGCCCTGCCAATTTAAGGTTTTCCTACCCTGTTCATGCAATATATACTTCTATATTGCACAAAGCCATGGAAGCAAATAAGAATGACACAAATTCGGTACCATATCAGCAAAGAGAAATGCGGCAGGGGAGGTACAATGGGATTACCTGCATCCTTAGATCAATGATGACAAAAGGTTCTTCTAAATGCAGAAGCCAAAAGTCTATGGCCCATCTAATTTCTTTGCTCCTAAGCTCATCATCAAAACAATCAGGTCAATCAACGCCATCTGAGCAAGTTCTTCAGCCTTTTGTTACAGCCCATTCCTCTCCACCCCAAAATAAAAAAAAATATTTACAAATTGAATAAGACACCATAAAATCTCTGAGCAGATATTCCAAAGAGTTAAAAAAAAAGCCTACTGTTTGACTCCTGAGCCTAGCATACCTTTACTTTCTTGTTTTCTTCCCTCCTTCAGATGCATCAAGGATCTTTTGCGGCGAACTTCTTGTAAAACTACAAGAGTTCCAGAGAGATCCACTTAATGCCCAGGACACACACCTACTGATTTCTGATTTTATTGTTTGAAATATGATTTTTTTTGTTCTGATAACAACCATGCATCCTTCATAGCCAATATGAGCTCAGAAACAATTGACATATAAGAATCTTCAATTCATATATAAGTAAATAAAGAACTTACACTCTAAACAGAAGACTTCGTAAAAGAAATAGAAAACATATCAACCCTATACTGAAAACAAATGAACTATGTGTTCAATAGAAACGAGTGAACATTTGCCGAGCAGTAAATCTACATAAATATCATTATTTTCTGCTTGTACTAGATTACAAAAGGCCATAGGCCTTGCTAAATGGGACCAAAGTTGACCAAGACACCTTCACCGATATAGTGGCAACATCAAGTTTGAACTCTTGCACGTCATATCCATGCGCTTTAGCTTTGAATTCATAGCATTGACGAGCATGATCCGAGCCACCTCTCTGGTGAACTGTGATGTAAACAATCAGTGCAGTATCCCTCACCACAGCAACAACAGACCTGTTTAGGTCACATGGTTCAGCAATAACACCTTGAAAGAGCTCAATCTTGGGGGGTATTCGACTAACAGAACAACTTAGAGAGAGGTCTAAGCCACAGCCATGATGCATTTGCGACACCCCAACTTGTATTGTGGCCTCCACCGCATCGCGGAGAAGAGCGAGACATATGTCCACCGCACCACAATCACCCACAATCCGTCGTGTGTAATCGCAACAGTCTAGCGAGGTTAATTCACTGAAGCACACAGCCCCGTCGATGAGCTGCAAATCATCTTCCTGTCTCCCTCCTCTCTTGATCTTCATGTCAAATTCCATGAGCACAGTAGCTCTCATCTCAATGCCTCTCTTGGGGCCAGCCATTTGTATAAAAAAACTAGAATTGCCGCCCTGTTGCCCCACAACGAAAGGATCCTCCCTGGTGCGGTTGAAGATGTAGTTACGCAATGGGTTCAACCTATCCCGGACAGCTATGAATCCATACAGCTGAACTGGGCCATCAATGGCCACACTAGTATGAGCCAACTTGAGCGAGAAGATCTGCATCATGGCGCACCCGCGGTGAGCTTTGCAAGCCCACATGTTTGGCCGGCAGTCAGTTGGAGTTGACAGCATCATTGGCTCCAGAATGGCTGAGTGGCAATAGACATCATACATCATAATATGAAAAATAATTAAAATTTTAAACCCAACTTTGAATCAAAAGCAAACTAAACAAAAATGAAATCCAGGAGGATAAGCAGGGTTTAATTAGCACATAATGCGTTGTCATGGCAGAAAGCACTAGTCAAGCACTAGTCATTTTAAACTTTTGAAAGTGTTCAGCATTTTTCTAAAACTATGAGGATGCTATCATTGCCGTAACATACTAAGCATAGATTAGGACAATCTGATACGAAAAGGCTAAATTTTGACATCAAAGTCATAATAACATAATAAGCATGGAGCACTACAATTTGATATAAAAATGTTATCATGATAAATAACCATGATATGAGCACTACAATTTGATATGAATAACATACTAAGCATAGATTAGGACAATCTCATACGAAAAAGTTAAATTTTGAAATCAAGATCATAATAACATAATAAGCATGGAGCAGTACAATTTGATATAAAAAGGTTAAATTTTGATACCAAAATCATAACATGCAATGCATAGAGTAGGGCAATTTGATATGAATAACGTACTGGAGTAGAACAATTTTTGATATAAAAAAGGAAATTCAGTATCACTACCATAATGTACTAGGATAGAGTTGATCATTTGATAGTTAAATTTGACAGTGTACTAAGCATTGAGCTGAATGAAATTCTGGGTGATACACCGGAAGCCTAGATCCAAGGTATAGTAAAGAAGCACAGTTAAGAAAAAAGAAAAATACAATACACTATTAGTACTCGGTGTTCCTACTTATCAAGGCTGGCATGGCTGATGGAGAAAATAAGAGGAAGAGAGCCATACAGAGGATGAGGGATTGAGAGGCGTACTCTCTCTGGTATCGGCGACATGATAAAATCTGTGCCAAAAGTCGGTGCCACTATAGATGGATCCATCGCTATGCTTGCTGCACTCAAGAACTGAGTGGATTACCCTGTCGCCCGACTCGTCGTCGTCGTCGTCGTCCGACGACTCGTCTGGCCGCCGGCGCCGGCGGTCGGCGTCGTCGCTCTCCATCCCCTCCCCTCGATCCGATTAGACCTTCGGTGAGGTTTAGTTAGGGTTCTCTCTCCTCCCTCTTGTTTGTTTGCCTGGCACCTTCTCCCTCGTCCGCTTTTATCAATTTTGATTTGAGATCCGATTCCGAGTCGGCTCCGCTGCCGTCTTCTTCTCTTCGCTTCGCCAACAATGTAACAGCAACAGTAAGAGTTACGGGCTCTTACTGAAAATGTACATCTAGAACGAATTTGATATATATATATGCAAATAATGCAATCTGCAGCCAAGGTTCGTCAGGAGAACAGCAATTCGGTTCTTGATTATTTCTGTTGCAAGCAGTTTATGCTCCACCAAGCACCGTGTTGAGTGAGCCAGATGCAGATTCACCATGTTTACCATTGATGATGAAATTGCACAGCTGATGATAAAAGCAAGTTAAGTTTTTTTAAATACTTCCTTTTTCTTTCTCTTTACCACTGTGTGGCATATCATCTGGCGCGGTCGTTGATCTAGGGCTAGCAGAGCAGAGCAGACACTGATCATTCATTGCTGCACGCCCCACCATTAACCAACCCCACAATAGAAAAGGTGAGCACATGCTGCACTATATCATTGTGTGTGCCATCTGGAACCAAAAAAGAGAGAAGATTTTCCTCTGTGTATGTAAATTTCGTTACAGAAGTTAAAATGTTCATTTGCATCTGCATTGCAAATGCTAAAAAAAAGAGACTGGTACGGTATGGTCCTCCCTCTTAACTAACTATACCAGTCCAATCTGCAGAGCTGCACGAGCATCAGGCACAGCCAGGTCAGACTGGGTTGGACGGTCCTACTGCTACTCGATCTACCTAAAGGAGACTGTTTCGTTTGGAAGAAATGAGGTGAGGCGAGCACGACAGCTATGGATCAAGGGTTGATGCTACTATCATGACCTTGCACTTTCCCTTTCCCCACTGCAGGCTTGCCGGACAGACATTGCCGTCAGGTCATGGACTCATGGCCGCCTTTCCGTGCCGGCTAAACCATTCTTGCTGCTGCTTAAGGTGGTGCTTCTCCATTCTCCAGAGCAAGGAAGGAATCCTAGACGAAAAGTGAGACACTGCACTGCAGCTTCGTGCCTTCCCTCCTCTGCACTTTTTCCTAGCTCCCTCCCGGCACCTTTTCCTGTTACATGCCCCCATCGCTTTCCCCATCCTCACCACCCCGTCACCTGTTACTGCATTTGTGCGAGGCAACTCCGTGAGGGATTCCTCTTGGCTCTCGCCGCTGCGGCGCTGCCTGTCGCCTCGTCGAGGCAGGTGAGTTACCCACTTCTTGTGCGATGAATTTCTTGCGCCGTCCATACTGCTCCTTCTCTCTGTGGAGCCATTGTTGGGTTCTTCGTCAGTGTAAGCCACATGCTTCATGTCTCCATACTTCATTCTGCACAATTTCATACAGTTTAGTTGATCTGCACATTTTCTCAGCTTTCCCTTCTCTTAGTTTAATTTTTAGCATCTTGTTCTTAGTTTTCCCTCTTCTGGGCTGCTCTTGCTGTACATACGCATATAACTATTTAGTGCTAGTAGATTCAGAAACCAGTTGTTTGGTGAAGGGTAGGTTTTCTGATATAGTTTAATTTGTTTTATGTCAGTGTTATGATCATTTTACTGAAGGTTCCTTTCCTCGTTCATGCACAATGTTAGACCCTAGAGATCGTATTTCACAACCTAATGTCAATGTTATTAGACATCAGAGCTGCAAAGATGAAATATTCTCTGGCTAGAAAGATCAGATAGCTGCCACTTCTCCTATTTCTATTGATACTGACTTGACCACCTTATATCAAGCGTTGACTTTTCTTCACAAGTTTAGATGCTTACTAAAGGACTGCATCTTTCTTTCTTTCTTCAACTGTTACCATACTGAGCTGCTTCCTCCTTTCTATTTCCAGGCTATATTTGTATCTCAGGGCTGAGTTCAAGGAGACCAAAATGCCATTTGATACGGAAAATATCATGTTGCACATCAAGAGAATAGTATAGCCTTCTATTAGACTTGGCTATCAATCTGCCTGTGACTATCCTATTGTACTGGGCATTGGACTTTTCTTGCTGTTCCTACACAAACTTTGTCCTTCTCTGTTTACTTTCCTTCTGTCTTCATCTCCGGTGTTCCTGTTAACTGCACTTCTTCTTGGAGCACTATTGAGTTATGGGGAACCAAGTGCTCCACTGATTGGAGAGGAAACATTGGAGAACCAGAAAATATCGTCCCCTGAATCCAAAGTCTCCGCTACTGAATGCTCAGTTGAGGAGATTAAGAATGTTGCTGTCACCCATGCAGCAAAGAGTTTTAAAAGTCCAGTTGTCTGCATTGAGGAGAAATCTTCTGACATGCTTGTGCATGACACTAACCGTGATGAGGAAAATGTGATATCTGTCTCTGCCGATACTGTTATTTGTGCAGAAACTTCTGAACTTACCAAGAATGAAGTTATTGTGGAAAGAGAAGAGCATGTCAAGGAAATCCGCGAGAAGGTTGAGCAGCAACAATTTGAAAGCACCACTACTGAAAGACATCACTTTGAAGTGAACAATCAGTATCAGTTTGGTGAACTCATGAGCTCATGTTGGCAACCTGTTATGAGGCAGGAACCTTGTTCTGATTCTGAATCTGATATTACCGAGAGTTCTTCTGATGCATCAATAACTGACATTATTCCAATGCTTGATGAGTTAAACCCTTCTGCAAACTTGGGGGGTGATCACCCTTCCTCAACAATCAGAGATGTGAGCTCCTCGTCAGATGACGATGAAGATGGCTCTGAGGAGGATGGTAACCTCAGCTCCAATGAAGATGGAGCAGAAGAGAAGAAAGATGGTGGAAATAACTGGATGGACTTTGTGGATTCAAACTCTTTGGATACAGAAAATAATGGGAACTCGGATAGTTTAATGGAGCGGAGAAAAGTAAAGAATATTCTGAAGTTTGAACTTGACAGAAGCTTAATGGACATGCAAGCCGCTGATGCAATTCAGAAAATGGAGGAAGCATCACGCTTCCGTGTTAAGGTTCCCTCTATTTCTACACCAAGGCCTAACACGTTTGATCCTCCAAATGGTTCAGAGGACATAGTAGAGTTACCTCAGGTTCCTGATTCAGCACCATCTGTTCTCCTTCCCTGGAGAAAACCATTTGATATTCCATTTGACCATATTGTGGACCGTGACAGTCATTTGCAGGAAACTTGGACTCCTCGCACACGCCCATCAACACAGTGTAGGAAACATGAGAACTTGCATTTAAGGCAGTCTACTTATCTGCGACATCACAACGGCATGAAGTCAGAGAATCCTGAAGTAAGTGAAAAAGATGTTAATGACTATCACTCAGACAGTGATTCTGAGGAAGCATGGAACAATGGCAAGTTATTTGGCTCACTGGAACCACATGTTGGCGATGAGATTAAAATACTAAGTGCGGCAATCTCAGATGTTTGTGTATTAGAAGTAAATCATGGAACTAATGAAGGCACTGCAGGTACGGATTCCATCGATGGCACAAATCCATCTTCTATCCAAAAATCTATATCAAGCACATCAGAAGCGAATGATTCAGGTTCTGCAGGTAATATGGGTCATTTTCAGACTATTACAAATGCTATTCAAATTATGTATTTGCAATATCCACTCAGCTAGGGATGGTATCGTGCAGGTTATGAGCAATCGCTATTCTGTTCTCTATCAGAAGAATATAATACTGAGAAACATATCGTTGAAGCAGACTCCATCAGTGAAGTTAATTCATTATTTAGGTGCCGCATGGAGGAAGTACTAGTGCAGTCAACTTCAGAGTCTGATATCGATCAACCCTTGACAGGGAAACTGGAACATGAATTGAGTGACACTTTATCCACAGAATCCGCGACGCCTGTAATTGAATCAGGATCAGTAGAAGAGTTGAATTCACAATTTGCTTGGCTCAATGGAGAAGCAGTAGCATATGCTACTTTTGATTCCAGTTGTCATAATGAGTTGATCCAAGACAGATCAAGTGAAGCATTGCCTGTGGAAAATGGGCATACTTCAGAACTGCCAACCACAGATGGCCATTCATACTCAACTCTTGACAGTCCAGTAGCTGTGAAGGTTGAATGTGAATCAAAGGACCTGTTAACTGAAGATGTTGAGCGTCCTGTTCTAGAAGCAAGCTCGGTTGAAGAGATGAACTCAATGTTCATGCAACTGGATGATGGAGAGCCGCAACAGATGCCTCATAGATCAGGGCTTATGCCTGGTGAACACAATGGAGAGGCTAATTCAGTTATGCTAGTTCCTGATGCAAATTCTACTGAAGATACCAGTTCTGCTTTTGCGCACTTGAACAACGATGATGGTAAGTTAGAGATTCCTGGAGATGGTGAAGTAATCCAGGATTGTGCTGAGCTGCATGTCGTTGAGACTAATGCTCTGAGAGGCGATGACACCATCCAATAGTACCAAAGCAATTGAGGTCAAAGCATCACTTAAAAGGGCTTAACCTTCTGTTTTTACTGAAGGGAAGCTAGCTGAAGATATGTGGGAGTAATATTTGGTCACAGGGTGCAGCTATGTCTGGAGGGTCCCCATACCACATCATCTCCTCATAAATTTTTTTGGCCTTTGGGAACAAGTGATCAGCATGTCCATGTTCATAATATTTTCTCTTTTGGTTACTCTATTCATACTGCTTTGTTTTTTTTTGACAAAATATAATGATGTTCGGATACGAGTTGCATGCAGTTTTCTAGTAGCATGGATCACTAGTTTACTATTATATCATTATCATTATCGGATAAAAGAACTAGCACGTGAACTCAACTAATCCCAAACTTTTTTTTTGACAAAAGACCGCATTCCAATCTTAATCAAACCAGAATTATTTCTTTTGCTCATGTAGTATATCCCACCAACCTCCTAAGGCATAACTGCATGGCAGACTTTGCATCGGAGCTCCAAAAATTAAAAGTAGTGCACGGCCTGTGGCGGCGGCTGCTGGTTCGCTGATCATCGTTCGTCGGTCGATCAGTCATTGGCTGATCGATAAAACATGCATGATGTCAATATATGCAGCAGACTAACCCTTGAACTGATACTGGGGCTGTCGTCTGTATATGGAATTTCCGTGTTGTGGCTGCTGGTGGTTTGATCATCGATCGTTTGGTCAATTATATTGGCCTACAGTACGTATAGATGCATGAATTGTAGACCGCGTACGTGTACGCGTGCGTGCGTTGCTCGGTCTCCTCTTGTTTGTCTCGCTAGACATACCTTTTGTGCCGGTGAAGTTTTTGACCATTTCGTGCGGTACAAATTAAACTTAATTAGTTCTGCATGGTTTAGCTATCGCAGATGACAACCAAGAGAATATGATGTCAGTGTACAGACTAACCTTTGATTATATTATTGGGGCTCTAGCGTATGGAATTTCCTAAAACTTGAAACTGAGATACATATCCTTTATTGTGTTCTAGGCAAATATAGTCAGTACAGTCATAATCTTGGGAAACTCTTATCGATTGTGAGTTGGAGTAAGCATTTGAACGCGGATGGGAAAAAAAATACAGAGGCCGGACATGGCCTCGCTCCAAGGCTAGAAAGCACACACAAATAAATACTATTGACTCAAACTGTCTCAAGGAGAAGTTGCTTCCAAATGCACTCAACACAAACATAGACGCGAAAGCAAAATGATGGATAACACCCTACCACAGGCTGGCACTGCAAAATTGGACAAGTATAAAAAGACAAGGGAGAGATAGGATACACGGAATTGAAGCAGAGTTGCGTATATAGGCCTTGTTTAGACGTTGAAATTGGGGGTGTGAATTTGGGAGTATGATGTCACATCGTAATCATTGCGCCACTGTAGCATTTCGTTTGTATGTGTGAAAAATTGTTTAAAAATTGATTAATTAGGCTCAAAATGTTCGTCTCGCATAGTACAACAAAACTATGCAATTAGTTTTTGATTTCATCTACATTTAGTACTCCATGCATGTTATGATATTTTGATGTGATGGAAAATCTTCTTTTTACATAGTAAATTTGAGAG
>OAMR01002167.1:0-12754 GCA_900205405.1 Echinochloa crus-galli | reverse complement strand
TATTCACTTGTGACGTCTACCATATGTGTGTAAACTGATCATGGCGCACATATGAGATGCATCTGGTTTTGCCTTGAAAACCGGGTGTGACAGACGACCATGAACATCTCGAAATGTACGATAGTGATGATGCGACCGTTGATCCAGATAATCCTGATCCGGATGATTATTTCTAATAAAAGTACATTTATATATTTATGTCGGTTCATATTTCTTATATATTACATGTCTTTCTAATAATTTTTGTTTATATGTGAAATCTAATAAATGTATGTTTTTGTTGATTGCAGGTGGTTGAACCAAGATGGTTGGTCGGGGCGGTGCAATGAGGAATGTCATGTCGCTGTACCGGAAGTTCAAAGATGGAGGGTCCGATGCAGCTGGGTTGTCTGGTGCCAAGGGCAAGGGGCGAAAGAAGAAGGCCAAAGGCGGGGGGCGAGGCAAGGGCAAGAGGCGAGAGCGGACCCCCATACCTTCGTCGTCTTCGTCTGACGAGGACTTTGTTCCTTCTGCGGCAGACACTCGGGCTGCGGAGCACGAGGACCACGAGGACGAGGAGCACGAGGCAGCGGAGCACGTGGCCGAGGAGCACGGGGGCCGAGGACCACTGGGCCTAGGACCCCGAGGGCGAGGACATAGAGGGGTCCACCTCCTCTGAGAACTCGGCCCTTTGGCAGCGAGGCCCCTCGCAACTCCCGAAGCGCCCGATACCGATGGAGCGTCGCCCCGTGATCGCACCCAGCCCTCCAAGGTAAGTAATTTTAGATGTTACAAGTACCTTTTCATTTCATATTCATATGTTGGAAATCGCAATATGGACTAACAATTTATCTTAATCACTTGGGCAGGAATTGGGTGAGTGTCACCCCGGGCGTTGCTCACGACCGCAAAGTCAATGGCATCCTAGGTCTTCTTTGCAGGGAGTTGTTTCCGGGTCTGGTGACCATTGGCAGCAGGGAGGAGCCGGCCTACACCTTTGACCACTACGTCGCCGCTCGCGATCAGGAGGACCGGGACCACAGGATCTTCAACAACAAGGCCGAGCGGGTAAAGGGAGAGCTTTGGGTAAGTATTCGTTGCACTACACTGCTCAACACAAACACTTTCATTGAACAATATACAAATAATGCAACATTCATCGTGTATATATGCGCAGGACTTTTACAGATGCGCCCCGGGACAGGAGGCTTCGGCGGATGCTGTGGCTTGTTGGAAGCTCGTCAAGGACATGCACTACGAGTCACGCGTGCAGGCCGTAATTGATTATTACGCTGCACTCAAGATCTCCGTGAAGAAACCCGAGGCAAGAAAGATAAATTTGACCAAGGAGCAATACATGGCGGTATGAAAATCAATAATGTTTTATTCTAAGATTAAGTACTTTAAATTTGATCTTGTTATATGTCGTACACTTGATGTCTTGTAGGCGATTCCGTGGTGGTGCGCCCCACATCCCAGATGCTGGGAGGTGATAGTCGACAAGTGGTGCAGCGCCGAGTGGGCCGCTCAGCACGACCTTTGCCGGGAGCGGCGTTTGCTGATGCCCGGTGTCTCACACCATCAGGGCAGCCTTAGCCTCGAGGAGTACAGGGCCAAATGGGTACGCCGAGTCATTTCTATATTCGCTCACTCTATTCTGTGTAATTACTAATTCATATTGTTTGTTTTTTCAGTCGGCGTCACATGGTGGTGCGCCTTGCTCACAGCTCGAGGCTTTTGCTATGGCCCACAAGGGCAAGGCGACAAGCACGAGCTCTTCAACGGCTATCCGCCAGCCTCTTCCCGGTTCACACTTCGAGATGCAGGCACTCCAGGTTATTTCTGTTTTCTTCTTCGTACGTGAAGTTTACTTACGTTTGCAATGTATTGTAACTTTGTGATTGAATATTGCAGACCCGGTTGGAGGAAGAGACGCAGAGGCGGGAGATCCTGGAGGCGGAGTTGCAGCGGATGAAGGACGCGGAGGCCGAGAAAGAGAGGCAGAAGGAGGAGGCCGAGCGGACGAACCGAGCGTGGCAGGAGAAGGTAATGGCCTACCTGACGAGCATTGGCCAGCAGGTGGTTGAAGGTCCGTCGCCGGCGGCGGTGATGCCACCACTGCATCCACTGCCTCCACCACGTGTTCCTATTTCTCCCGTGAGTCACTTGAGAACCTTATAATTTCATTTCACAACTCATTTCTGTCGTAAATCTTGTAACACACACCACTAATCTCTTTTGGCAGGCTCCTGGCTCGGCGGCGTCGAATGACGGCCCTCAAGACGAAGACCTTGCGGCACGGGTGGTTAGATCGTTGTTCGGACCCCCTCCTCCATGAGTGATGGATGTTGGACTTTGTAAACTAGTGAATGATGGATGTTGGATGTTTGGATGTTGAATTTGTGACATTTCTGTGATGTTGGATGGTTTAGTGACTTATATGTGTTTGTTTATGGTTATGTGATGGTTTAGTGACTATATATATCAATTGCATGTGATGTCTATTATAAACTGCCTGTGATATTTTTTTGAGGGGTCCTTTTAACGCAATAAATAAATAAAAATAGGGGTCAAATTGATGCTTTGCCGAGTGTTACACTCGGCAAAGGGCCTGTTTGCCGAGTGTATTGGCCATAACACTCGGCAAACAGGCTGTTTCTGTCATTTTTGGAACTTCCTTTGCCGAGTGTGCGGGCTTTGCCGAGTGTTTGTACCCTAACACTCGGCAAAGGCTGCCTCTTTGCCGAGTGTTAAAGCCATAGCACTCGGTAAAGTGCTGTCCAGGGGCCTGCCCCAGCCAAGCCTTTGCCGAGTGTGACACTCAGCAAAGGCTTGGCTAGGGCAGGCCCCTGGACAGCACTTTGCCGAGTGCGACAGCTTTAACACTCGGCAAAGACGCAGCCTTTGCCGAGTGTTAGGGCAAAAACACTCGGCAAAGCCCGCACACTCGGCAAAGGAAGTTCCAAAAATGACAGAAACAGCCTGTTTGCCGAGTGTTATGGCCAATACACTCGGCAAACAGGCCCTTTGCCGAGTGTAACAATCAGCAAAGCATCAACAAAAACATTGGTTTGCCGAGTGTATATCGGGGTTTGCCGAGTGCCCACCCGGTTTCCGTAGTTACGTACGAATATATTTGAAAGAAGAGCGAGCATCAGTTTACCATTGCTGTGTTTAGTTCCAAAAAGTAGATGGAAAAGTTTGGTGAAAATGTCACGTCCGACACTGTAGCGCACTGTAGCACTTTTCGTTTGTTTGTGGTAAACATCATCCTATTATGACCTAAGTAGGCTCAAAAGATTCGTCTCGTCGTGTACATCAAAACCATGTAATTAGTTTTTTTATTTACCCACGTGTAGTGTTCCATGCATGAGGAGAGAGATTTGATGTGATAGGTGAATAGTGAAGTTTGAAAAGAGAATTTTGGGAAGTTTGGTGATGTGATGGGGAACTAAACACAGCCCATATAATTTGTCTAGCAGAGGTCTGCCATGTAAACTTGAATTCAGAGTAGTCACGTGTTGGTGAAAAAGAACAGATGCTCACGTCGTACCTGCGTTGAAATATTCAGGGATCCTAGACTGCGTGCACGTATAGGTAAACATGTCATACATCCTTTCAGCATCAAACACCGCCACTCCCAGCAGCCTTGACTTCCTCATGTCCATAGACAGCACCAGCGCCTTACTGTCCTCGTCTCCCACCTTGCCCATGATGTAAACAACATGACTGTCGATCAAGCTCAGCATGGGATGAGCCATATAGAGCCTCTCCAACGTTGGCCTCAGCGTTCCCTCACGGTCCCTCAGATTTGGCAGCAACCACACACCGTCAGTGTCCTCATCGTCAACCAAGATGTCACAAGACTGGATCGCGTGGTCACGGCACCAATAACCCTCCTCGCCAGAAATGCTCTTGCTCCAGGCAGAAACTTGCCAGGTCCAGCAGTCAACGTAGGAGCCCGGCTCAACGAGATGGCCCAGATTGACGATAGTGAGGCGATCAGCTATGAGAACAATGTCCCGCCAAAGCAGAGGCTCGTCAGAGAACCTGCCGTGCCTGATGAGTTCCTTAGGCACACCGGCAGCAGGTACCGTGCAGGCGTCCGGCTGAGCACGTCGCAGATGACGATGCCCCGCCATGGATCCACGAACCCCAGCTGACCACCTTGTTCTCTCAGCACGATCACCTAAAGGAATCGCGCAGGAGGGCGACCATGCAGTGACCTAGCGAGCGGGGCAGGCCGGCGGCGGCACCTACGGCCGACCGAGCAGGCGCAAAGGTCATCTCAGCGTGCGTTCACGGGGACGGGGACTGGGATTTTTTCTCCCCGCGGGGACGGGGATGGGGAGCCACTCCCCGACGGGGAATTCCCCGTTGCCATCTTGACCTCTAGCCCTCACACATGGTCGTGTTTGTATGCTCACACATGGTCGTGTTTGTCATACAAACCAATGTAATCTCCTACAACTGATAGAATCAATTAGACGTGTAAAGAAGGACCTCCGGTGAATAAGGATATAAGTTTGATGATGCGGTAGAATTTATCAAATATGAGAAAAAAGTACATATGGTGAATAAGGATGTAAGTTTAATGATGTATTATGTACTATTTGCATGTTAAGTGATTTGAGCGATAATTGTGCTATAGAAATTGTATAAAAAGTTATATGCTAAAAAGTTGAAGATTATGGATAAAAGGTTTGTATTATAAACATATATACAAACAATTAGTTCTGAATGACAATTATACCAAAGTTTTATATGTAAAACTTTATATGAAAAAGTTTCCTGAATAGAAATTATTGATAAATTATCAAGATCCCTAATGTAAAAATATAATTTTATATGCTCAAAAAATAATTGATAAGATTTTTCCTATATAAATTGTCAAAATATTATTTATTAACATTTATATTAAAAGCTTTGTTGCATAAAATTGCTGATAGAAATATCTAACAAATTAGTAGAAAAGTTATATATCTGTCTCTTATACACATCTTTGATAAAAAGGTTTGTCAATCTTTACCTCACCCTGCCTTATATACTATTTTCAAGTGCAATTCTCAATTGAGTTAAAAAAATGCATATGATAGAAAACTTTCTTCGATGTAGACAATGATCTATATTTAGTTGTCATCT
This sequence comes from Echinochloa crus-galli, assembly GCA_900205405.1. Taxonomy (NCBI): domain Eukaryota; kingdom Viridiplantae; phylum Streptophyta; class Magnoliopsida; order Poales; family Poaceae; genus Echinochloa; species Echinochloa crus-galli. Next base: position 7,633 of record OAMR01002167.1, on the reverse strand, counting down.
CATAAAACAAAACGTTAATTGCCACCTCACCTATGAGCCTTGCGCAATCACAGGTAGCCACTGAACAGACATGAAGATAAGAATTACAACCAAAACTTCTCAACATGAACACGTAATTTAAATGCAAGAAGGAGAGCTTACGAGAAAATGATATGTATTTACTTGTTTCCTCTATATTAGAATGATCTTCCTAACTTGAATCTCCACCAGAAATGTTACATCCATATAAACCACACAAACAACATCATTAGTTAGTTATAGAAACTTAATAAATCAAATATGTAGTGCTTAAAATCTGTAGTAGTTTGCATTATGGATAAAACCACATGTGTAAAAAACTAGCATAGCATTTCTTTTAGTGACACTCAACAAACAGGGATTAAGAAATCGCACAACTATCTTGCATGAATGAATCAACATGCTACGTTAGATAAACGTTAATTCTATAACTTTTATACAACATTAGAACAAAGTGTAGAGAAATATATTTAGAGACTTTTTTTGTATATAACTTATAAGCAAAACTATTTTAAAACTCAATATAACTTTGGTACAACAAATATTCGTAAAACTATTATAGATAAGTTGTGTAGAGAACTTCTCTCTATAACTTTTCCTACATAACTTTCATGATAAATTTCCTATAAAACTTTGTTATGGATAGATTTATATACAAATCTGAGCTAAACAATTACTCAAACGAAATTGTTTGTTGCTAAATTTTCATAAAAATACATAATGTCTTTTGTTGCAAACTTATCTACCAAGCTCTTATGCATAACTCTTTTGTAGCATATTTTCTATATAATATGTCTAAAATGTTTTACATCACATTTCTAAGGAGAATTTTATGTAAAATATTTTTTTGGAGAACTTGTCTGCAAAACTTTTGTAAATGGTTTTCTCTAGAATATTTGTTGGTAACCCTTGTGTGGGACACACATACCCAGGGTATTAATCCCACCAACATTAGCACCAATCTCGGGGCTAAGATAAGTGCAAGATCCTTAATCACCGAATGATTGGGAAGGCGCAACCCACCAGGGCACGCGTCGCTTTCCTGGGCGGCTGGAAAGCACGAGCAGGCTGGACAGATGGAGCGCTCACGACCTGTCAGGATGCAAACCACTCTGCCTAAACCATGTCCTCGTCCCGAGTGATGAGGCGTTCCCCTGACCTGTTTTGGGCCATAGCAGCTCCAAACCGGGAGCTAAAGCTGGTTTTCTGATCCTTCAAGGAGTCAAAACGGGCCACAGTGCTTTGCCCCAATTCCAAGGCGGGGGGACAGGCACATCCCTCCACGCGTTGGGCCGTATGCAAGGCCCAGAGTGTGCGACATGACGGAAGAGGGAACGGGAGAGGGGTAGATGCCCCCCTACCCCTCCGCATTGCAGCAGGCCTACTTTGGCCAGGCAACAGAGCCACAAGCCCAAATCAACTGCCAAACTGTCTCCCGAGTGCTTGACAGATCTCGGGAGAAGGCCGGGTGCCACCCAGTCAAATCAGAACCTTATCTCCTAGATAAGCAAGCCTGCACAGTTAACACCGTGGCAGGCACGGCATCGTAATGAGCACGCGTAGCTGGCTCTGACATGACAGAAGGGAGGAGCATACGAGGCGAAGCACCCCCAACCTACCGAAAAGAGGTTGGGCACAATCACGGATGAAGGTGGACTTCCAGAGGACGCCCGGAGGCACTCGGAGGCTTCCAACCGAAGGCTCCTCTTCCACTTTCTTTTTCCCTTTTCCATGTAACCGACCCCTGATCATATATAAGGGGGAAGGAAGCCCTCCGACGGGCACGTTGGCATTCTTGCATGCTGGCAGTCTCGCAAGCCGGCATGCTCATACTCTAGCTCACTCACAAGTTAGCTCCCCTACATGTAAGCACAGACGCACATTCACTCTCCACCTCTTACGAGCACCCCCCTTGTAAGCTCTGAGGCATCCAAGCGCAAGGAACACGAACTGGAAGTAGGGACCTTCTGTCCAAACCAGTATAATTCCTCCGTGTTTGTTGTGCCTACCATCGCTCCCCGCGAGAGGCGTTGTGACTAAGTAAACCGTCGGTGGTCGAAACCACCAACACCTTGCATATAGGTTTTAGATATAAGTTTTCTATATAATTTTACTAACATCAATTTGCAACATAAAACTTAATAGAAACTCATGTGAACCTTTTGTAGAGAATATTTTGATAATATTTTTTAAATAAAATATCCACAAAAATGGAATTCACAATAACTTTGGTACAAATTATTTATTATAGAGAACTTGACTAGTTAGAATGATAACCTTTTATATGGAAACTTTAGACAAATGTTCTCAATACAACTTCGCTACTAAACTTTTTTAGAAAATGTTCAATAACTAAAAAGGAAAGGTAAAAAATGTATACCAACAAATTTGTATATAAGTTTAGGTATCAACATTTTGTATACAACTTTTCTTAGAAAACCTTTACTCATAAAAACTTTGCTAACTTTTAATAAAACTTTTTATAATAATTTTTTCAATAGACAGTGATGAAAAACTTATCAACATAAATTTTCTTTTTAAATTTTAAAAAGAACTTTTATTAGTAACTCTTGTATTTGTATAAAATAGAGCTGAAAACTACCAAGGTACTTTGGTATAATCTTCAAGGAAAGAAATAGGGAGAAAGCAATGCCTTTGATTGTGAGCATGGCATGTTCAGGAAGAAAAAAAAAGAATATTTGTGAGCAGCTAAATTTTTTACTACAGATTTGTGGTAAGAATCATTTCTCTAACTTTATTCTCTAGTATTTATAGCTGTAGTCAATCAACCACTACCGGAAACCGGTTATTTGCCGTGTGCCACGGCCTTTGCTTGGCACACGGCAAAGTGGACCTCTATTTTGTCGTCGGCAACGCCTTTATTTTGCCGAGGGCTATGTGGGCACACGACAAAGTCTATGTCGTGTGCCCGACAAAAGGCACACGGCAAACCTGGCTTTGCCGGCCGGTGTTTGCCGTGAGCCTTTTCTTGGCACACGGCAAATTGGACCTCTGTTTTGCGGTCGGCAGCGCCTTTATTTTGCCGTGGGCCACATGGGAGCATGGCAAAGTCTTTGCCATATGCCCGACAAAAGGCACATGGCAAACTTGACTTTGCCGGCTGGTGTTTGCCGTGAGCCTTTTGCCGTGGGCGACAAACGGAAAAGCCTTTACCGACTGCAATATGGCCTTTTCCGTGTGCCACCATAAAAATGTTTGTCTAGTATTTCTAGCTGCAGTACTTCAAACAGGCTGGGGAATTTTTGGAGGAAGGGGATGCATCAGGAAGGGAAAAAGGAAGGTCGCCCGTCTTTTCTCTGCGAAAAAACAAATGAAGCCGAAAGGGAATGACCGCGGAATTAGCATCGCGAACAATGTACTCCAATCCCTCTAATTGGCATTGGAACCTTCACGCTCTGTTTCCCTATCGAGCGCAAATCTCTCGGAGGTGACCTTCCGCGGGTAATATCCCCAACAAACATCGAACGCATTTATATTAGGGTTAAGCGAACAAAGTCTCCATCCACGCCATCGAATATCCACCGTCAGTAACAATGTACTGCCTCTAATTAATTAGCTTCTCCTATATTTTTGAATGCATAGCGAGCATCAGTTTACCGTAGCATTTGTTTAGGGGACGTTTGCAATGTAAACTAGAATTCAAAGACGAAGAAGTCATGCATATATAGGTACCAGCGTTGAAATATCCGGGGATCCTAGACTGCGTGCACGTATAGGTAAAGACGCCATACATCCTTTCAGCATCAAACATGGCCACTCCCAGCAGCCTTGACTTCCTCATGTCGATAGAAAGCACCAGCGCCTTACTCTCTTCATCTCCCACCTTGCCCATGATGTAAACAACATGACTGTCGATCAAGCTCAGCATGGGATGAGCCATGTACAGCCTCTCCAACGTTGGCCTCAGCGTTCCCTCATGGTCCCTCAGCTTCGGCAGCAACCACACACCGTCAGTGTCATCGTCAACCAAGATGTCACCAGACTGGATCGCGTGGTCACGGCACCAATATATCCTCGTCCTCGCCAGAAACGCTCCTGCTCCAAGCAGAAACTTGCCAGGTCCAGCAGTCGGCGTAGTAGGAACCCGGCTGAACGAGATGGCCCAGATTGACGATAGTGAGGCGATCATCAATGAGAACAATGTCCCGCCAAAGCAGAGGCTCGTCGGCGAACCTGTCGTGCCTGATGAGCTCCTTTGGCACCGGCAGGTACCGTGCCGGCGTGCGGCCGAGCACGTCGCAGATGACGATGCCCCGCCATGGATCCACGAACCCCAGCTGACCACCTTGTTCTCCCAGCACGATCACCTTGGCTGTACATTGGTATGGGAGGTCACCCGGCAGAGAAATGGGCAAGGTTACCCACTTGTCGTCAGTGGAGTTGCACACCCAGAGGTTGAATGATGTGGTGTCATCAGTTTCAGTCTCGTAGCGGAGTGCAGCAACGTAGTAGTGGCCATCGTCACCGTCGCCGTCGTTCCCGCCACCGCCGCCGACGTCGCGGTGGGCGAGGAGGCCGAAGTTGTAGCGCAGACCCAGGCAGGCCCGTGGCATCTGAAGCGGCCGAAGCGACGGCCCCTTGTTGCTGGCGCTGGCCGTGTAAACGAAGAACTCACCGGGTCCAGGGCGAGCATAGAGTGCGACATGGATGAGCAGGAGGTCGGACTCCGCGGCCTCAAGGCTTGTCCGGTCTATCTCGGAGGGTGCCAGGCCGGGGCACCAGACGCAGACGTAGGAGACGAGCGGCGACGGCGCGGTGCAGAGGGTGACCCGGAGTTCCTCGCCGTGGCTCATCAAGGCGGCGGCGGAGGTGGAGTTCCGGCGGTCGGCGATGTAGGGGTACAGGTCGAGGAGCACCCAGCTGCAGCCGGATGGTGGAGCTGCATCAGCATCGTGGTAGCCGTGAAGTGGCGGATGCAGAGAGGTCTGTGGATTTCTCATCTCCCATGGATCGGATCGGATCGACCTCTCTCCTTGATTGATTTCTGCCGATCGATATCCTCCTTGGCAATTGCACGCTGTCTTACATATGTAGAGCAGAACACAAGAAGAGACAAGAGGCAGAGACCGAATCGCATTCAAGCTGCGAACTCAGTCGGCGAAGGATTCCACCCGCAATCGGATCGGAAGCGAGGATGGACAAAATGGGAAACATCTAACGCGTTTAGGGTTAAGCGAACAACATCTCCATCCACCATCAGTAACAACGTACTCCCTTGTAGGGTTGAACTCGAACGAACTCGGTCCGCATAACCCTCGTATCTTTTTCACTTTCACATTTTAATATGAAAATAAAATCAAAATCGGGTTGATCGGAAATGAAAATAAATACGAACTCACGGAATATCAAAAACATGTAACTCGAGCAGTCACGTATAGAAAACGATCGGATATGAAAAAGAAAGCGGGAATATTGACCCATAGGACTACACTACTAGAGAAATCATTATCCGGCCCCTCGTATGCATCGGCACAATCAAGATCCGGTGCTAATGCAACATTGGCACCGGATGCGAAATTCGGGTGTCCTCAGGGACCCTTTAGCACTTTAACACTAACCGGTGCTAAAAGTCACCTTTGGTGCTAAAGCTTTTCGACCTTTTAGCACCAGTTGGTAAATATGATCCGGTGCTAAAGGTTATGTCGCATGCAACATGCTACTTCAAAAGGAGAGCATCTTCTATTCAGCCACATGTGTTGCGTAGGTGAGATAGAAAGGTGGGTACGCGCGAGCCAAGAAATTTTGAGTTCGAATCGCCCGAAGGGCACCAAGGGGTAGCACCGGTTGGAAAACCGGGTGCTAATAGGGTTCCCAACCGGTGCTAAAAGAGGTTTTTCTACTGGTGCCAAGTCGATAACAACGACATGTTGACACCAAGAAAAATTAGTAACAAGGCTAAATAAGTATTAAGTGTATAACTTAACAAATAACAAAGGCCTTAATAACAGTAAAAGACTCGGTGTCACACCCACACATACCCCCTCTGTCCCTATCTATCTGTCGTTGGAGGACTTGAGGTGGTACCCAATGCAAATGCCCAAAGGCCTTAACACCCCTATATATTGCAATGATTTGACCCTTCGTACACGCCATTATATTAATTATGCTTTGGGTGCGTCAACGAATAAACCAATCCAGACGCATGGTGTGGTGCGGAGTACAGCTAAGTCTGGTAGGCAAACCTAGGCGACGATAGTTATTAGGAAACAGATAGTTGTAGCTCCGGCTACAGATAAATGGGGACCGAGGGAGTAGGCACTAAGGTTCAGCAGTCAGCGGACGTGCACAAAGGCTACATTGGCAGAGGTACTCAACAGTCAGCTCAGCACAGCTTGCACATAGGCCACTCATTGCACTAAAGCGCACATGCACAAGGATAGGTAATCAACGCACAGGCACAATATCGTTGGGTTGGACCAGTTATCTAGGTTGGACTGAAAAAACGGGATGTACCACATTTACAAATACGGAATATTCCGGTGAAATAAGGGATAAACGAAAATGATCGGGATAGAGTCTAAACTGTTTTATGTACCAATTTCGTGTTTGATATCTCGTATTTTATACTGTTTTTTTGTCCGAAAATATAAATTTGATCGGATCAAATGTAGAAATCGAATCAAGATGATACACGACCGTTTCAACCCTACACCCTCCTTTAATTTGAAAGCAGAGGGAGTTTCAGTTTACCGTAACGTTTCTCTAGGGGAGGTCTTTCATATATGTAAACTTGAATTTAAAGAAGTTGTCATGCATAGGTACTTGCGTTGAAATATCCGGGGATCCTAGACTGCGTACAAGTATAGCTAAAGATGCCATACATCCTTTCACCATCAAACACTGCCACTCCCAGCAGCCTCGGCTTCCTCATGTCGATAGACAGCACCAGCGCCTTACTGTCTTCGTCTCCCACTTTGCCCATGATGTAAACAACATGGCTGTCGTCCAAGCTCTGCATGGGATGAGCCACATAGAGCCTCTCCAAGGTTGGCCTCATCGTTCCCTCATGGTCCCTCATCTTTGGCAGCAAGCAGACATTGTCAATGTCTTCGTCAACCAAGATGTCACCGGACTGAAACACATAGTTGCAGCACCAATCCTCCTCGTCAGAAACGCTCCTGCTCCAGGCAGAGACTTGCCAGGTCCAGCAGTCGGCATAGGTGCCCGGCTCAACGACACAGCACAGATCAACGAGGGTGAGGCGATCATCATCAATGAGGACAACGTCCCGGGAAAGCTGAGGCTCGTCGGCGTACCTGTCGTGCCTGATGAGTTCCTTAGGCACCGGCAGGTACCGAGGAGGTGTGCAGCCAAGCACATCGCAGATGATGATGCCCCGCCATGGATCCACGAAGCCCAGCTGACCACCTTGTCCCAGCACGATCACCTTGGCTGTGTATTGGAAAGGGAGGTCACCAGGCAGAGAGATGGGCAAGACTACCCATTTCTCGTCATCAGTGGAGTTGTGCACCCAGAGCTTGAAGGATGTAGCCCCATCGGTTTGGCTCTCGTAGTAGAGCGCGGCGACGTAGTAGTGGCCGTCGTCGCCGCCGCCGTTCCCGCGGAGGCCGGCGACGACGTCGCGGTGGGCGAG
>OAMR01000022.1:4619361-4629685 GCA_900205405.1 Echinochloa crus-galli | reverse complement strand
GTCGTTGGCAACGGGCCGTTGCATAGAAGCCGTGGTTGCATGATTGACACGCGACCCCGAGCGGCAAAACGGACACGCAGTGCGTAGTATCCACCGTAGTGGCTCCGTAGATTTCCGCTTGTGACGGCAAATCATATAGTGCCTTCAACGTGACTGTTTGGATGATAAGTTGAGGCCGGGCGAAGGGGCCCATGGCGTGGACGAGGACGGCATGCTCGACGGAAGCTTGCAGCTTATTATGATGCTTCAATGGCCAGCACCATAGGGATCCGGCGACGTCAGCGAAGTCAGCACCTCCCTGCTCCTCTTCCGTAGGTAGAAGCAGCTGACAGGTGACAGGCACCGACAACAAATCCCCATCGAGCAACTAAATTCTCTTACATCTCTATGCACATCGTCACAGAAACGTATGTGCAGGCCATGTGCTTCAGCCTTCTGCCCGGTCGTTGGCAACGCCGCAACGGGCCGTTGCGTAGAAGCCGTGGTTGCACGATGGACACGCGGCCGCGAGCGGCGGAACGGACGCGCGGTGCGTAGTATGCACCGTAGTGGCTCCGTAGATTACCGCTGGTGACGGCAAATCATATAGTTAGTGTTGTGATATTAGTGTTTTGATTGCTTAGCCCATCATAGATTTATCTTTAATCACAAAATTAGGATTTGATTAATTCTCCTTGCATTTTGTAGTACATGGTTGTTACTATTTTCGTCACTTTCTTCATCAATAAACAAATATGAGGGCAAGAACAAAAAATATATGAGTTTCTGAAAAAATAATATATTTAGTATTTTTCCAATTAGGTACTCTATCATAGTTTATAGTTTATATTACAATATTTTTATAAAATCGTATTTAGCATAATAGTATGATAATATGCATGTATAGTCTTTATCCGTAGCAACGCACTGGCACCTACGCCACGCCGATACGTCGATCTGCTGCCGTATCACGTATCGCGTACGTTTCCGATACGTGATACAGCGGCGATACGGCATCGATACTTATCCAGTACCACTACTCTGGCTCTTTCTCCCTACTTTCTTAGATCGATTTCTTTTCCCTTTAATTAGATAGCAGCAACCGGTACCAGCAGTGCTTGTGCAAGTGTCAATGCTTCTGGCACCAATCCAACTATTTAAGACTTATTTTATAGTTTAAATTCTTCTACTCGAGACTTGTTTTATGTATTAAATTTAAATACTAAATGTATCGATGTATCAGATTAATTTAAAAATGATGTATCGTATTAGCGTATCCGTATCCGATTCCATACACGTATATGAATTGGCGTGACCTAGACTGCCACTTTGCTAGTCTATCTATATTATAAAGAGAATTAGATTTGAAAACACTTCTCACCAACAAAAAGCCCACACCCACCTCACATAGGACCCACCTGTCGGGAAAATTGGTTGATGAATAGTCAAAAAAGAGGGGGAGGGACATTGGAGGGACATTCCTGTGTTGATTTTCGCCTCTAAACCCAAAACTTTTTTCACCCAAAAAAGGGCCCACCTAAATATACCCACATTTGTACCCACGTCTATACACAATTATCCCGTATTGTTAAAAGACAATAAATTAGAGAGTTTTCTCCATATAAATAAATGCCAACTATCATGAGTTTTGAGAATACCTAAAGCTCTCAATATATGAGAGAACGAATATAAAGTATTTTTAAAAACGCTTTGTATATTATTTTAGTACCTACATGTCATCAATAAACGTGCGTGCCGCACGTGCGTTCTTGCTAGTATATATGATGCAAATCGATCTGGCCTCTTAAGACTTTGTACTCACACATAAAAAACGTTGTACTAGCACAATCATAACTTATTCCATGTGCTCTACCTGAAAACGACAAATTTGGTGCTCATAGAATAAGTGATGTATATCTTTGTAGAAAGTTTTTTTATGTGTGAGAAAAAAATAAGTTGTCCATTTGGTTGATTTTCTTATCTGCCAGCAAAAAACAATTATGCCATATTGGTACAAACTTTAGGAGTTTTATCATATTTTAGTATATTTTTCTAATATCCAAGGGCAAAGTTTGATCCATTAATTGGAAGTTATCAAATCCAAAGTTTTTCTTATCTCTGATCGACCTACTTGTCTTCCCGAACAATATAAAGTCAAATAGTTACCAACTTCCCCCCATCATAATTAAGTGTCATTTTGCAAATTAACCGGACTCCAAAACAAAATTTTGACTACTACGTACTTTTTATTGTATGTATATTGTAATATTAGGAAACTACTTTACGAGACAATCTACAAGGATGCAAGATGCGTCCACCTTTGCTAGACAAAGCTCACCTTTGCAGTTGGCACAGTGCGACGGAATGACCCGTGCCTGCCCGCATAGTGGTGAGGCGTCAGCACAGCGCCTGGGGCAGGTGGCACAGTGGACCTGACCGTGTCAGCGACGTGGAGCAGGGCGGAGTCCCATCCCCATCCTTTGACTTTGGCGTTCGGTAGGTCGCGGTATTAAATGCGTTTGCCAGGCGGAGCGGCGGGGCGTTGCCACAACGAATAGAGGGATAACCTCGAGCGGGACGGAGTGATCCGCCCGCTCGAGGAGCCGCGCGGGCCTCGAGCGAGGCAGAAGCGGGCTCGTGCCCGCTCGAGGGGGTCGAAGATCCTCGAGCGAGGCGGAGATGCGGCCATGCCTGCCCGAGGGGGTCGAGGGCCCTCGAGCGAGGCGAAGATGGCATTCGCTCTTTGGGCCTTGAGGCGAATCAAGCCGGGACGGTCGTTTGGGTCGCGACAAGCGGCAACGGGCCGTGCTGTCCGGGTGATTTTCTGGGCCGCCGGTGATTAAATGTTTTTTTAGGGTGATTATTCCCGGTGGTTAGGGAACCCCCTTGGGATGTCCCCGACACCACCTTTGCATCACATGTGATCGAGTGGGAGATGCTTTCCTTTTGGACTAACCAATAGAGGACCATTTAGTACCGGTTAGTGTTGGTACAAAATGTCACACTTTAGTACCGGCTAGTGTTACCAACCGGTACTAAATAGTCGCGCCACTTTAGTACCGGCTGGTAACACTAGCCGTAGTGTTAGCAACCAGTACTAAATAGTCGCGCCACTTTAGTACCGGCTGGTAACAGTAGCCGGAATGCGACTTTAGTACCGTTGCCGGTCGGTACTAAATTGTCTCCGGGGCCTCCGTGCCACCGGTTTTTTATGTTCGGTACTGAAGTACGTAGACGAATGTGAGCAGTGATGGTTGTCCCAGCTAGCTAGCTAGCTAGCCCCGCACCTTATATATATACTACATAAGTAATAGCTAGCTCGATCACTACCGGCCGGAGGTAGATCAGAGTTGGTAGCTCGATCTAGCTCTCTTGTGTTAGTAGCCAGCCAGCCAAAGATTTGACGAAAAACTAAATAATCAATCATGCCTTACAATATAGACGACTACTCAATCCCCTTCTGCGATCGAACCATGCCGTCCTTCGTGCAAAATCTCACTTCCTCCTACACCAACCAAAGCAATGAGGACACCATGGTGGCAACCTCCTGCATCATGTTCGTCCTCGCCGCCGTCTTCTTCATCCTCAACCTCTTCAGCCGCACCTCCGACGTCAGCGCCATCCTCAACCCCAGCACCCGTCTTTTCCTCTCCACCTCCCTCTCCCTCTTCCTCCCCGTCATGTCCTACCTCTTCTCCGAGGCCAAGAACGAAGGCCATAAGCAGCACGAGAACGACACCCACGGCCGCCCGGGGGCGGCGGCGCCGGAGCTCTCCCTGCGAGCCCGCACCATCCTCATGTGGATGCTCCTCGTCGAGATCCTCCGCAAGAAAGTCGAGGCGATCCTGGTCAGCGCCGCCGCCGGCGCCGCCGGGTACTCGAGCAGCATCGAGCGTGGCGCCAGGATCGCCTGGCTGGGCTACCTCGTCTTCTACAACCTCACGAGCGCCGGCAAGAAAGCTCTGTACGGTATGCTATGGGTGGTTGCAGCTTCCAAGCTGGTGCAGAGGTTCCTCACGGTGGAGCTGGGGAAGCGTTCCTTCGCCTACGGCAAGAACCCCCAGCTCCTCGACTCCTACATGACCACCCAGATGCTGCTGCTACAAGATCACCATCAGCAGCAGCAGCAGCAACGTGGATCGAAGCTTCTGAAGCTCTGCAGCTATGTCGTGATGGGCGAAGAGGAGCTGGAGAAGAAGGTTGGCCCAAAAGGGTACAATCTTGAGCCTCAGCGGCTGACGGAGGCCATCAAGAAACCCGACACCGCCGTCGTCACGGTCGGCAAAATCTGGGAGCTCGCCGGAGCTGCTGCTGATGAATCATCGTCGTCGTCGTCGCTGCTTGGGGAGAAGAGGGACCCCCGGCTCAAGAGGCTGTGCCTCTCCTTCGCCCTCTACAAGCTGCTTCGCCGGAGGCTGGAGGATTTCCCCATCACCGGCGAAGAGGCCAGCTACTGCCACAGCATCATCTTCAGAGGCCTCTGCTGCGAAGACGAAGCAGGCGATGAGTCGGCGGCCGCCATCGCCCTGTTCGAGGTCTTCAACGACGAGGTCCAGTTCCTCTGCGAGTACTACCACTCCGTCTTCCCCGTCATGCTCGCCAGCACCTTCTTCTTCGCCGTCTACTACATCCTCTTCCCCATCGCCGTGCTGGCCGTCTGCTGCCTCACCGTCGTGCTGTGCAGCCATGGCGACGTCGTCTACGCCTTCCACAGCCTGGCGTCCGACAACTACTCCGTGACGGTTGACATGATGAGGACCATCATCATATGCATCCGTTGGAATCTGAGGAACACGCCCCAGTATCTCTTCTCCACCATCGACCTATCCATCACCATCCTGCTCATCATCGCCTGCGTCTACGAGGAGATCTGGGAGCTCGTCGTCTTCCTCCTCTCCAACTGGTTCATGGTGTCGCTGCTCTGCAGCTACGCCTCGAGGCCCATCTGGCGCAGGAGCAGGCTGCTCACCGGCGTCATCCGCCGCATCCTCTGGGTGCGCGGCGTGCTCAGCAAGCCACAGCTCTGCTTCATGCAGTTCTCCGTGCTGCGGCCGCGGTATCGATTCTGCCTCCGCCGCCGGTTCTTGGCGCCGGCGGTGCGCACCAAGGCCGTGCCCACCCAAGTGAAGAAAGCCATCATGCAACGCCTGGCGGACACCGACGGCGGCGGCGCTGTTCGTCTCATCAGCATCATCAGCGGCAGGTCGCCGGCGGAGCTGCAATCCGGCCGTGAGTTCTGGTGGGCGTGCGACGACGGCAGCGTCGCCGAGATCATCCTCACCTGGCACATCGCCACCGAGATGTTGGAGACGAAGAAGAAGAAGAAGCCAGGAGGAGGAGCAGGATCATCCGACGCCGACGACCACCGCACGGTGGCGACGGCGCTGTCCAGGTACTGCGCGTACCTGGTGGCGTTCCGGCCGGAGCTCCTCCCCGACGAGAGGGACTGGACGGAGCGCGTGTACGAGGAGATGGAGGAGGACCTCAAGAAGGAGATGGGGTGCCTGGGCTACTACCTGTCTCGGCCGGGCGCGCGGTGCGACAAGCTGGTGGAGATCGCGAGGCGGCGCCCGGAGGCGGGGACGACGACCACGACGGCGACGACGACGGCGGCGGCGCTGCGCAAGGGAGCAAGGCTGGGGGAGATTCTGTGCGGCAAGCCTGACGCCGAGGCCGGCGATGCGTGGAGGCTGCTGGCCGGGCTGTGGACGGAGGTGGTTGTGTACGCGGCGGCGGCGAGCAGCGAGCTGCAGATCAAGGCGCACAGGGAGGCGCTGGCGCAGGGCGGCGAGTTCATCACCGTGCTTTGGGCCATCACCACCCACACCGGCATAGCCCGCGGGCCGGTGGTGGCGGCGCAGCCGGTGGCGGTGGAGCATTCGGCCGGTGTGGAGCCGCCGGTGGAGGCGGGCACATCATTTGATTTGGTGTGAGCTAGTGTGCTCATGCATCTGCTCATCCCTTTCATATCCTGTGTGCGCGTTTTGATTACGTACTACTCCTGTGTGCGTGCTTGCTTGGTATTGCGGTTTGTCTTTCCAGCTGCTTGTTCATCGATGGCCTGTATGGCATTATTGTATCAGCACAAATCAACATTCTACTATCTCAAATCCATCTAGAGGTTCAATTAGATGTGGTCAGTTATTGGATTGTTTCTTCTCTTTTGGAGTGTGATTACAGAGTGATGCATCCTTCTTTGTAAAACCGTGTCCGTGCGGCCCAAGTGTAAGACATTTAGGCCCCCTTTGGTAGGGCTCCAGCTCCACCAAAAACAGCTCCGGTTGTTGCTCCATTGGTGGAGCAGCTTCTCTGGTGGAGCTGGAGCTAAGATGTTTGGTAAAACAGCTCCACTTATATCTTTTGAATAGAGGAGAAAGTTCAATTGCCTAATATGCCCATGGTTTCCTAGCTTGTTTATGGTGGAGCTTGGTTTTTCCAGCTCCGGATCCCTAGTACAAAAATGAAAACAGCTACATGGGTGGAGTTGGTGGAGCTGTTGGTGGAGCACACCCGTTTGGTAGGGCTTCACGTGGAGCTGTTGGTGGAGCTGCTCCAAGAGCTGTACCAAAGGGGCCCTTACTTTCAAATCTACTTACCGGGCAATTAAGGGCAGTGGCAATTTATTTATCTTTGTTAAAGATGGCTGCTCGTCAAGCCCATCCGCAACTTGACTAGTTCAATGAACACCAAAGCTAAGACACAAAACAAAGGATACAGGAGCAGGATTACCACAAAGGCAACTTAGGCAAGGATCTGAAGAAACATCGTATAGCATACAGTTCACAAACAGGTAGTACCAGGCATCAAAAAGTAAGACACCAAAACCAATGGGTGGTCTCTATTTCCATCCAGCGCCAAAACAAAACTAGAATAAGCAGATGGTAGCATCCACTAGCTGACTGAATAGAACAAAATAGAATACTAAAACCACTGCTTTACTTCTTCTCTTCCTTCTCCGCCTCAGCAGCCTTCTTCTGGCGGGCACCAAGGTGCTTCTTGTTCATCCTCTCAAGGCGGAGCTTGCCATAGGCCGCGAACGACTTCATGTCGTCCGTGACCTTCACAACCTCAACTGAGCGCTTCTCACCACGAGTAATAGGCATGTAATCACCCTGGACCTGGGTGGCGGTAGCAAGCTCCTCAGGTGTAGAGTCACCAGCCTGCAATGAGGGTACATTATCAAGGGTCGAGTTATAAGCAACTGGAGCAATGTCTTCAAGAGGTGGTAATAGTCAGGAAAAGGTTTCTAGTCATACCTTGACCTTGCGAGCACGCCTTGGGAAGATAACCAGCTTGGCCTTGTATGTCTTCAGCCTCTGGACATTGGCCTGCAGTCCCTCGAGTGATTTGTTCTTGCGGCGGTGATCCACAGAAATGCCAATGGTCGGAGCAAGCTTCTTTGGAATGCCCGCAGCCTGCAATCACAACACATTAACTTTAAGCAACAACATCAAGGACAATAACGGATGACAAGTGTGTGGATCATCAGCAGCTAACTGAAAGATGAGGATAATAGCTGAGATACTTGGCCTATAGCACCATAACTAAGAAAAAAAACACCCTGACATTCAGACAAGGAAGCAGAGGAGCAAGCACAAAAACCAGAAGTTGTCACAAAAACTAACATGTGATACATAATGTACACAGACAGCAGAAAATTATTTGAAATTAGAACAGCAATTAAAACATAGGAGAGCTGAGAAAGCAAAATGGCTCAAGAGCAACTCTGATGGAGGGAGAACAATGAATCAGTGTATCACCTTCAGCTCCTCGAGGGTAAAGCCTCTCCCAGCCCTGGACTTCATGTTGTACTTGAGGGTCTGGCACTGCACAATGGGGCGAAGAGGGCCAGCAGTTGGGCGCGGGAATATCTTCACAGCCTTCTTTTGACGAGCTGCATACAGAACACAGCAGGGTGGAGTTAGTAAGTTGTCAGCAAGTATGAATAAGATAAAAAAAAACAATTATACATAATAACAAGATGCTAGTAAAGATGCATATGCATCACGGGTGCGATTATTTAGCAAAACAAGGAAATTTATTTGATTCATTCTTTAATAGCATGAGAGCGGTATAGCAAAACCAGTGTACTCCAAGCACATAAATGCAGAGCAAACATTATTAACACCTCATGGCATCACGATTGATGATAGATATGCCCAAACTAACAGACTAATTGAGTAACATAACACAAACATACAAAGCAACGAGTAGCATCCTCCTTACGAGGTGCAGGTGCTAAGTAGGAACAAGGATCAGCTAACCGGGGTACAGTTTTCAATATGACAAACCACATACACAGTCGGGGATCTCTAGTGTGCCGATATGGATACCAAACAGTGACATTTTAACACTAATTTGTCAACCAACAAGACCAAATGTCGTAAATTGCAACCAAATAAAGCTTGCACGGGTTCATTATCAATGACAATATTGCAATGTGATGAAAGACAAACTATTTATTACTAGACCACTACTTGTGAATTGCAACTAGAGCCTCGCTGATCATCAGTTGATCACATCCCCAATTGCATACATAACACGGGGTAACATCAGTGAGACCGACCCTAGTAAGACTTGGATTCAGTTCTCGCAACAGCAAACAAGGGCACATTGTATTGAAAACGCGCCATAATGGAGGTTGAACAAGAGGTGAGGGAGCGACGAGCTCACCGATGCGGCGCCTCTGCTTGCGGGCGGGCTGGTTGAACCACGTCTTGACATAGTTCTGCCAGTGCTTCTTGAAGTGGCCGTTGGGGATGACGTTGTTGTGCTTCACCATTTCGCCCTCTTCCTCTCCTGGCACTTACCTGCACATCAACGCAACAATCACACCATCAACAAAGCCGAATAACATAAAACAGCGAGCCATCGCATCCAAATCCACATTAGCGTCGCAGCAGAACCTAGCACATAACCGCATCAGGCTCACCTACGCATCTAGAGCACCCCACATAACCTACAGCTAACCAATCGACCAAGAACACGATGAAGCCGCCGGGCAGCAAGATCCGCGCGCGCATCGACTCGAGACTGAGAACAAGCTGAGCGACCCATCTCAGCCCATGGCAAGGAAACGTAGGGGTAGGAAGGAGTCGGGTCGGCGGCGAGCGTACCTGTGGAGGAGACGCGGCGGCGGCGGCGGGGGAGGCGGACGAGGGCAAGGTGCAGAAAGGGGTTTTGGGCTAGGGTTGGGTGCTTATAGGGGGCGGAGGAACGGCTGAGTGGGCCTAACTGGACTTTCATAAAGCCCATATAGAGTCAGCTTACGGAGAGGGCCCTATGGACCCATTCACTTCTGGGCTTTTCCTTTGCTTATATATATGGTCTGGTGGGTTGGAGTCCATTTCTTGGGTCAGACCTAGGAGAGGCGCCGTGAATAGCTATCGCGCGCGCGATTTATTCGCTTCTGTCGCCTGAAGCCGATTCTTTGCCCACTCGCGCATGAGCAGGCCGGGAAATCGGCCCATCAAGCTAACCAGGTCCGCTTTAGTACATCGTGGGCTGTGGACTGTGGTGGTGAATTTCTTTGACTCCTTTTTTTTCTTTTTTCACGTACGGGAGGACATCTCATGCTGCATATATCACGTGAGGATCAACACACATTTTTTTATTTTTATTTATTTCTTCTCTTTTCTTTCGCATTTTATTTTTTCATTTTGTTTTTATTTTTCTTTTCTTTTCTCTTTTCTTTTTTTTTCTATTTAACTTTATTAACCATATTTTTTTCTTACACTTATTTGTTCATCATGTGTATATACTTGTTTGCCATGTGCATATATTTGTTCATCATGTGTATATATTTGTCCACGATACGTACAGATTGCACTGGTATGCTATCTCCATGTACAGTAATTTGTTCGTAACGTGGATTTTTCTATTCTCCATGTGGAGCAATTTATTTGCAATGTGAACTCATTTGTTCTCTATGTGCAGTAATTTGTTCGCAATGTGGACTTCATGTTCTTCATGTATAGTATTTTGTTCACAATGTGGATTGATTTATTCTCCATATGCAGTAATTTGTTCGCAACGTGGATTCTTCTGTTCTCCATGTGCTGCAATTTGTTCGTAACGTGGACTCATTTGTTCTCCATGTGTAGTTGAAAGGACCTTGATGTCACCTAGAGGGGGGGTGAATAGGTGAATTCTGTAAATAACAAACTTTTTCACACTGTCAGCACTGAAACCGGTCAGACCGGTTCCTAAAACCGGTCAGACCGCTTGAAGCGGTCAGACCGCTTTGGTAAAGCGGTCAGACCGGTTTTCCACAGAGAAAACCAACAATGTAAATTAACCCCCTCTACAAGAAGTTCAATGGAAAACTCTATGTCCCGATCAGGCG
>OAMR01000022.1:4564007-4601015 GCA_900205405.1 Echinochloa crus-galli | reverse complement strand
AATGTGGACTGATTTGTTCTCCATGTGCAATAATTTGTTCGCAGCGTAGATTCTTCTGTTCTCCATGTGTAGCAATTTGTTCGCAACGTGAACTTATTTATTCTTATTTGATAAAAAATATTCGCAAAAAAATATATCTAAATATAGTCAAGTGAGATCTTATTTTGAAGATTTTATCGCAATAAGCATTATGGTGCGATCGGAATTTAATTTGGATGCTTGGTTTAGTAGTCATGACTTTTTTCTAAACTTCATCGCATGCATGTAAGTGATCTGACACCGGACGCTGCTTTTTCTCCTTCCGATGAGAGACCGTACGCGCAAACAGTTCAATAGCTGATAAACAAATAGGCCCAACATCGGTCCAATAAAGAAACTGGAAGGTGTCCACTCCTTCGGGTGACGGGTGTGTCGGCGTCACCCGCGTGATGCCCAGCCGCACCCCAGGAGAGGCCATGCGAAGCAGGCTGCATGAGTTCGGCCTACCTAATGGGCTAATGATACATCCTGTAGGAGAGCGCATTCGGCCCGAAAGGCGGCGCTTGTTTTGCCTGGGCCGGGCCGTTCGCCATGGCCTTTGAAAATTCCAGTCCAAAACAGAGTCGAGTCCGAGTCACAGGAAAACACAGTGGCACAGGGAGGAATCCAAGATTTTTTTTTCTCCTAAGCCCCAAAACGAGAGAACACACAACCAGATTTTTAATTGTGCTGCTAACTGCTTGGACATAACTGCGTACCAGGAGTACAAGAGCTGCAGACAGAAATCAATGGTGGATGCTGCTCCGACCACAGGCGTTTCGTCATAACGAGCTGACAGTACAGCTGCTGCATGCCGGTGCCGCCGCCGGAGACGAACGACGGCGAAAGAAGCGGATCAAACAGAGCACTAAGATACATCGGAAAATGAGTAAAAATATTATATTGGAGCTAGTAAGAAGTTAGATATAGAGTAGCTATTCAGCCCGGGCTTGATTCGTTTCTGATCGTACTAGCTGCTGCAACCCGGCCCATTTATGTTGTGAGAAGACAACCGCTACAGACACAGCAGACTGCACAATTCTCTCATGTTCAACTATTGATCATCAATTCAGTACTGTCTCCACCAAACACCAAGTATTTCCTTTTATTACAAGGACATATATATATATACACACACACACACAAAGACGACCACACTTGTTCACTCTGGCCAGCATTATTATTATATTGATGTACACTCACTCAGAGCCACAGGAATCATCGTCTTTGTTAATATATATGTTTGTTAGGAAGATTTTATACGAGCCAGGAGTGATTTATTCGGATTCAGACACGAAGACCGACCGTACGTGCCCGCCGGCGACGGCGGTGGTGCTGCCGGCCTGCTTGTAGGAGCTAGGGAGACCATCCTCCGGCCAGCCGATCGATCGTCAGACGTACTAGCTGAGATCTGTCCACATGCATGCATATATGTTCTAGCTAGGGCCCTATATATCTATAGTTGACGATGCCGGCCTCATCGATCTGCTGCCGATCGAGATCGATCAGACGTCGGCGTACGTGCAGCCTGCTCATCTCCGGCCAGGACGATATCTCACATGGGAGGGACGCCGGGTCTTTGAGTAATAACCTAGCTAGCCCGAAATTGAAAGCCTGAATGAAGAACTGATCGAAATGAATTGCATTGGTCCATCCCTTCGCATGCATCCATGCATGGCATCATATATCATATGCATGGAGTGTGCAGGCCGGGTTGTTCAACTATGATTGGTACTGCAGCCAGCAGCTTTCCATGCATATAACCCTAGCTAGCTTGCCCTAGCAAAGTAGCAATGGTACGGTGCTGCATCTCTTACCTCCTTGCCTGCCTGTTCAACGTTGCATCATTGGGCGCGCGCCAGAGCACCACGTACAGCATGCACTACGTACAGTGACCTAGTACCGGAGGCCGGAGCATCAATTGCATATGCAGAGCTGCGGCCAAGAAGACCGGCCAGTCTCTACCCACGGCCGGGTCTCCGCAGAATGATGCTCCCGCGTACACTCACGAGTTACTCGGCTCGGTAAAAGTTGCAGTCACTCACATATATATGAATATGTGATGGTAGTGGCTGCTCGATCTAACCACGACAATGGGGGTCACATATATATTCAATTCAACAACCAAAATACAACCATACAGGCTGACGACTGGGTTGCATATATTTAACAATGAATAAAATAAAATATTTACTTTTATATGAGGAGGCAAAAAATATTAGTAATGAATATGGTAAATAAAATACAGTGCACTTAACAGGTAGTACGTAGTCTGGTTTTATTTTAAGATGCACTAGGACTAACCTCTAACTTCATGTGAAAAAAGGCCTTACTACCATCTTAATTACCTATGTTTCTGTATGTGATGGCGGCGTACTCTCCCTCGGCTCCACACCTATGTACGTAGAGGTTGTTTCTGCATGATCTTTCAATCCAACACACGCTTATACTACAAATCAAGGAGGGCCAATATAATGGAGCGAGCTGAGCTAATTAATTAGCTCTAGTGACTCCAGCTGAAGTTGTCAAGCAACTTTTGTATAAATGAATGGGCAGGTAAGGTCCTCCATATGATTCCTTCCTCTATGCATATCCGTAGACAGTAGAAGCTATATATAGAGCTGCAGCAAACAAAAAAAAATCCAAGCTATATATGTGGCGGCGGCGGTCGCCGACGGCGAGAAATCAGCAGCATTCCGGTGGATGGACGTGGCACGGTACGCGGTAGCCGCCGTGGTGACCGCGCTCATCATCACCGTCATCGTCAAGGCTATCGAGGTGGTTCTTCGCCCCGAGCCTCTGCAAATCTGGGTCGTCGGAGGCTCCATCTCCGCCTGGCGGCCGCCGCCGCCGTCGCCGGAGATGGTGGTGAAGCTGCGCCTAGACCTCTGGGCGCAGAACCCCAGCGACCGCGTCCGGATGTACTTCCTCGACATCACCGGCTACCTCTTCGACAACACGACGTCGGCGGCGGCGTCGTTGGATCCGGATTTCGACTCCATGATGACAATCCCAGTGAAAGACATAGTCGCGACCCAGCTGGAGGGTCTGGAGTCCGCTCTGCAAGTGAAGGCGACGAACAGAAGCTTGAATCCGGACAGCTTCAAGATACTGTACAACGGCGGCGGCATTAGCGACGTGACGCTGCGGCTGGACGGCAACCTCATCACCGAGGTGACGTCGGAGGTCAACAAGACACGGCCGGCGAGCTACTACTGCGAGCAGCTCGTCGTCGGCGGGGATCCGGACGGCGATGGGTCCGCCAAGCAGGACAAGCAGAGGGTGATCTGCAAGCTGCGAGAAGGGCCTTGAATGGCCAGGCATTTCGGTCATTTGGGTTTCCTTCCTACGGAGTACATCATTTCTAGGTTGTAAATTTAGCTGGTAGCAGTATTGGTGGATTGGGCTTTGGAGAGCTTTTCTTGCTTGCCTCGCCATGAGTAGTCTGGTGTTGTCGAGCTTGTTCTTGTGTAGTGCAGCGGGTTGTACCACATTTCCCCTCCTCCCCCATCTCGCCGAGAAGCTAGTCTCCTTACATGTGTGTTTGCACTGCTTGCTTTAATTTGTTGGCTATGGCGAGATATATTTACTGGCAGAGTTAGGTCAGCAGATGATTGGGGTTTTCTCCACAACAAGAATGACTCATGGGGGTCATTTAACAATGGTGATTCTCCACTGGATTGTAAAAATTCATCGGGTCCGCTGATCACATATGCCCCTCTCTCCGAGTCTGCTCCCGCCATCACCGTTCCTCCGGCCTCGCCCATCCCCTCTTCACCGAGTCCGCCCCTCCTACCCGCTGCTCCGCCCCTTGCCCCAACTCCCATCCCCTCCCCATCGAGTCCATGTGATCTCACTTCTCGCCCTACGCCGCCACCGCTCCTCCACCCGTCAAACCCGCCCGCTCGTGTCCCTCTCGTCCCGGCTCCGGCGGAGCCCCATGGCTCCTCCTGGGCTCCGTCGGTTGGCTCGTTGCTGGATGACTCGGTGCCTCCTTTGCATCGGCCGTGTCGGAGGACGACCATGGTGGTGGCAGCACCGGTCGTTCATCGGCGCCTCATCGAGGTTCCTGTGTGAGCACTCTTGCAGTTGTGGATGACCGTGGTGACAGCACGGGTACTCTCAACTCTGTGAGTACCTTGTCTCTGCAGCTAATGCTCAATAGCGGGAGCTCCTTTCTTGTCTGCTTGAAGTTGTGCAACGAAAGTGCCACGCCCGGTGCGTGGGGAGGTGCCCCACCTCCGCTTGGGGAGGTGCCCTACCTCCGCACAGGCTTGCCAAGTTTCTGGTTGCTCGATGTGGTTGATTCCGATGGTGCACTGCTGCTCTGTCTTGCGATGGTTGTGGCCTTCCAGTGTTGCAGTGCCCTCTTCCATTGTTTAAGGTCATCCCCTGGACTTGGCTTGTGTTTGTGCGACCAAAGGCTTCGTTGTGATTCGAAATGTAGCCACTTCTGGCACATCTGCTTCATCATTGCGCTCCTTGCTTGTGGTGTCATCAAATCTTATGCCGGGTGCGCTCCTGATAGCCGCCTGGATGTGCTGCGAAAGGTGTTGCCACTTGCTCCAAAGGGAGATCAAAGTTTCCGGTGTACCTTTGTTCGGTGAGCCCCTCCCAGCCTTTAGTCCCCTTCTCGTTGTGGCGGTCCCTCATTCCTTGACGCGGAGGTGCAGAATGCTTATATGATTGGGAACGGAGGGCGGCAGCGGGGAGGCATAGCCACGAGGGGTTGTGGGTGGCTCTTTGGTCTTTGGAAAACCGGCAAGTACGTTGCTTGGTTGTGGTGCTCTATTGAAAGGACCTTGATGTCACCTAGAGGGGGGTGAATAGGTGAATCTGCAATTTACAAAACTTTTCACACTGTCAGCACCAAAACCGGTCAGACCGGTTTCCAAAACCGGTCAGACCGGTTTTGCACAGGGACAACCAACAATGCAAATACCCCCTCTACGAGTTCTAGCACAAATCAAACTTGATGTATAGCTCTTGTAGATGACTTCTAGAAAGATCACTCAGCCCCTGCACACAAGTAGAGTACAACCAAGTAGATCGAAGCGGAAGCAGATATAAATGCTAGAATTGAACTTGTGAGGCAAACTGAGAGTGACACGATGATTTGTTTCCCGAAGTTCGGATTCACCAATGCCACAAAGGCCGTCACTAAGACAAGGTGAATCCTACTCTCCGTTGAGGGCCTACGAAAGGCGGGCTTATCTACTCCAAGCCACTTTCCTCGGTTCCTCTAACTTGTGACCCTTTTCCACGAAGGAGGCAAGGCCAACCTATACAAACACTCCGTGGCTTACCACAACCAAGGTAGCTCACCGGCGACGCCTAGCCGTCTAGGAGGCTTCACCTCCAAGAGTAACAAATGCTTCAATTGATTGCTAAACTTCACCGGAAGTGCTCAAGCTATGGATTCACTCTTTGCTGCTACAATGAACTCACTCAATCTTTCTTTTGCTCACACACAATACATCCCTCAACCCCAATCCAAAGATATGATCAAAATCAATCAACTCTCACAAAGAGAGGTTTGGGGAGAGCTTGCTGGTGCTTGAGAAGGACCTGGACGCACAAGAGAAGCAAATGAACCAGCAACCCTCAAAGGAGAGGGCCAAGGGGTATAAATACCCCAATCCCAAAAACTAGCCGTTATAGCCGTTGGAAACCGGTCAGACCGGTTTTTAAAGGGAACTAGCCGTTGGGCTGTCAGAGGCCAAACCGGTCAGACCGGTTTCCCAAACCGGTCAGACCGGTTTGGGAAACACCGGTTTGGGTACTGACAGCAACTAAGCCCCAAACACTCCACTCTCAAGGCTATCTTACAAGGGTTGATCTAATGAGCACTTTTTAGTGTTGTCTAAGCAACTAATTATTGCATCCCTCTTGATAGTACGACATACCTATACTCAAGAAAATAAATCACAAATAAATCTTGTACTTGAGCTTCGACTTCTTCATTGATGCCATACATGATCATTCTCATCTTGAGGGCTCACAACACTTCTTTATGGCTGAGCATATCCAATCTTTGAGCCAATGGCTTAGAATTTCCGAGTATATCCAATTCATAAGCCATTTCAATATATCATCAATAGAGAATTAGATGCATTACATAGCTTCATTCGGTAAGGCTCGATTAGTGCATAGAGATCAAGCTATGATGCTAGTCTTCACCCTAGCAAAGTCCCTCGGCAACAAGACCAACTTGCCCTTCTCTTTGCTTGGTACCTAGACACGGCCATCTAGCTTAATCCCTTTCACCATATCTAGCCACATTGAGATCCACTTTGTATTGCATCGTCATGAATACCACATTGAAATCCATGTCTTCTATCAACTTGAAATATCTTCAATATTGTTTTGTACGTTGTCTTGGGTAAATGACTTGTCCATGAGCTTCCATGCACTTGAGACCACATGTATACCATAGTAATCGTGTCTCAATTTGATTCTAACCGTAGCCATGGATCAAGCCCAAAGAAATCCTCATTTCTTAATTAATTTATCCCAAAAAAACCTTTGACAAGTATCTTCTAGGTGAGACCAACTAATATGCATAAGATCTTGTCTCTTTTGTCACTTTTACTCACTTGTCATTATTTATCTTTTGATATCATGGGATCACCATCACTTGTTTGCTTTCATATCATTTGTCCCAACAATGAGCTCTCATTCTTTGATAAATATGTTTCATGAATATCCATAAGAATAAAACACTGCTCATATTCTTAAACAAACAAGTTAGATCACAAATCATGTTGTCATCCAAAATCACCAAAACATTTAAGTGCCTAGATGCACTTTCATCTATGGAGAATGACAACTCGCCTTTGGGATTGTGCAAGCTTCGGTCTGGTCCCTGAGTCATGTGTTTTCTTCTGCTTTCTTCTTCTTTGTTGTATATGTACCTGTTGCGTTGTGCTCGCAACTTTCTTTGTAATTCGTGGTTTGGCCACACTTTTTAATGAGAAGTTCAGGTCGGCGTAAGCCTACCGTAGTGTTCCTCGAAAAAATAAACAAGCCTAGCTCTGCTAACAATATATTTACAAGAGCATAGGTTTTAGTGGGGCAAATAGTGGGAGTTTTGCACTGGGGACCAACTCCCAACAATCTATCACTTACTCGCTCCGTGTTATGGAGAGTGCAAATCTAATTTTATCTAGACATATTAGCGTTGTTTACAAATGACCATCCTACCTTTAGTAATTGTCTCACTCTTATTGATTTAGGTGTGGAGGCTGTTCAATTTCTACAGAGTTAGTTACATCATGCAAATAATTAAGTCCTAAAAAATCTATTTTGAAAAGTAAAATATATAGTTGCTGCTAAGATTATTGTGCTCTTTATGTTTTTTTTAAAAAAAATTGTAATTGCACTCTTCATAGGATGGATGGAGTACGCGGAAAGCGACAATTGAGGAAATCTTTCGTATCAAGTTCATACAGTATATCAGAATCTATATAAGGTCAGTAAGCTACGCACAAATAACTTCGTTCACAGAGTTTGAGCCTGTCTCCCTAATGAGGTGAGGCCAGGCCATCACATCACACTTTGCATGCGTTGCCTATATATGTACACGTAACCTAGAACTATGAGAACTTGCAAGCAGGATTGAGTGATAGCGCTGTAGTAGGTAGCAACAATTGCAAATAGCCATGGTGGTTGTTTTACCACTGTTCCTACTCTTCTTGTTCGGTTCTTCTCCTCCAACTGCCTGTACAACCGTGGACAAGAGCTCGCTGAATCCACATGCCGCCCACTCTGGACACAGAGGTACTCCGTGGTGCAGCTCTAGCATCTGCATATAGCACATGGCTGCAAGACATAAATAATTTTTTTCTTTGCTAATCTGCAATAATCGTTGTATTCTATCCATATGGTAATTCTGCTTATTAACAATGTTCTAGCACAGTGCCTGTCTGTATGTAAACTACAATGTCTGATGCACAACAATAATCACGCAGTGATCCCGCCGCCCCACGGCAGCCGGGTACCGTTGCATCGCCATCCCGGCCCGTGCTCGCCGTCGTCGTCGTTTCCGGGTGCGGCGCCGGCGAAGCCGAAGCCGAAGCCGTCGCTGGCCGAGCTGCTTCGCCAGGACGAGCTCCGCGTCGACCTCATCCATAGGAGGAGGCTGTCGTCGGAATCCGATGGTGTCGTTGGCGTTAGCAAGCAACGCTCCGTCAAGGAACCCGTGCCTTTCTACGTAGCCTACCTCCACGACCAGCCGGTGATCCAAGTCATATTGGGCTCAGAATCCAACAGCTCCGAGGTATATATCAATTGGTTTCTTCAGTACTCTATATATCTGTTGATTTCCCCAAAATCTCAGGTGTAATTTTCACTACAATGTATTCTCATCATCATCATCATCATCATCAGCAGCAGCAGAGGCTGCCGGGAGTGGTGCAGACGGTGGTGCTGGACACGGCGAGCGACGTGCCATGGGTGCAGTGCGCGCCGTGCGCCGTGCCGCCGTGCCACCAGCAGGCGGCGGGATCCTACTACGACCCAGCCAAGTCCGGCACGTACGCCGCCGTGCCGTGCAGCCTGCGCGCAGCTCGGCCGGCACTACGCCGGCGGCTGCGGCGCCGGGGGCCAGTGCCAGTACCGCGTCCCGGTCCCCAACTCCAACGCCTCCTCCTCGTCGGGGACCTACGGCACCGACCTCCTCGCCGTCGGCCCAAACGCCGGAAATCAACTTCAACTTCGGGTGCAGCCACGGCGACGGCAACCCCCTGCCGGCGCAGGGCGGCGGCGTCTACGACAACACGACCGCTGGGGTCATGGCGCTCGGCGGCGGGCCGGAGTCGCTGGTGTCGAGAATGACAACTCGCCTTTGGGATTGTGCAAGCTTCGGTCTGGTCCCTGAGTCATGTGTTTTCTTCTGCTTAGGGGGAGCGTGCTGGAGCTCGACCGGTCGGGGATCCTGTTCCATGACTGCCTCGCCTTCGCCGCCAACAGGGACGACCGCATGCCGGGGATCCTCGGCAACGTGCAGCAGCAGACCATGGAGGTGCTCTACGACGTCGGCCGGGAAGCCGTGGGCTTCCGCCGCGGCGCGTGCTAGCTGATGAGCGACACCATGGGAGGCTGCCGGCTGAGCCACTAGCACCCATGAAGGACCTAGCTACTAAGATATTAGCATTCGGTATTTCAGAATAAGTTAGTACTAATCAATCGTTCCTGTTTGTAATTTAAGGCTTGCTTGGTCTATGTTGTAATCAAAGGTAGCTGAAACCTAGATTATTGGCCAAATAAACCTAGCATTTGTGTTCGTGAAAACAAAATGAAGACAAGAGAAAATAAATGGTAGTACACGGGACACATGCACACATAGGCGAGAACACATATTTTATTAATTTTGATCTTTTACAAAATACATGAATACATGCTCGCGACAGCTTGTCTTCGTCTGTCTTCTGCGTCGATGCTTTCGGAGACATCTGAGTTAAAGAGATTGCGTAGTTCGCCGATTTCCGGGGCCTGTTGGGCGCGTCCGGTTAATTACATCCGCAGAGCGAGTCTGCGGAAAACCTCCGATTAAGCTGTGCTTTTATGGTCATCATTAAGTATTCATCTGCTCGTCATCCATAGCGGTATGGAGCGTAGAAAGTGTGGGTGGCTTTGTTTCGCCGAGACCTGATCACGATGGCGCCATCGCCACGTCGATCGTAAACAGAAAAATATGTTGATGAAGGGGTGACTTTCGCCTTGTCGGTGCCCAGTCATATATCCCGGATTTATCACATGGGGACATACGTGTATCGCCTTTGCCTCGTCGGTGCCCGGCAACGTAATGTCCGATCCCGTTATCTGGGACGAGTCGGTGGAGTAGTGATCATGTCTCGTCGGCACTTAGCCAAATTTAAGTCTAGCCTCGTCGGTACTAGACATATATATATATGAAGTGTACCGCAGCTCGCGGTATTGATATAATAAATATCGCATGGATGATACTTGCAAGATGAATATTTTCCCTCGCTGTCGTGTACGGGGCGAGAAACACTATCGCCGGCCTTTCGACGTCACTCATCATTGACGAGAAAAGTATTTTGTATGCCGCGAATCACGGTATTTGTCCTTGGCTCCCTGGTTCGGGGCGAGGACATGGCCGTCTGCCTTTCAGCATCATTCGTCGTATTTGCCCTTGGCTCCCAGGTTCGGGGCGAGGACGTGGTCGTCGGCCTTTCGGCGTGGTATTTGTCCTTGGCACCCATGTTCGGGGCGAGGACATGGTCGTTGGCCTTTCGGCGTCACTCGTCGTTGACGAGGAAAGTATTTGGTACACCGCGGATCGCGGTATTGATAGTCGGCTAGAATTCGCCTCTCGCTTGCTCCCGCGTACGGGCGAAGAATTTCATCGTCGTCTCTACAGGGACACTGTCGCTATGATTCATAGCCGTCTACACCCGAGGACTATGCTCGTATTTTCACAAAGAATCTCGTAGCTTTTCTCATTGTAGATCGTCGTGCTCGTACTGAGCTTTGCGGAGAACTTCAGCCCTCACACGGGCATGAGCTTGGATTGTGCGGCGTTGCTTGGCAGCTTTAGCTGCGAGCTTGCATCCTGGGAGAGCCAGGGGCCTGCGGGATTTTGATGTGCTCTGCGCAGGGAGGGTTTTACCCTGCCTTTCCTCCGTCTCGGGCTCTTTATATAGGACGGCAGAGATCAACTTGCACCCTCGGCCAAGAAAGGTGCACGCGTTTAAACTAATCCAGCCGGATTTTTATCTCAACATCGGGCACACGTATCCTTATCTCTGTGCCGAGATACGGTTGGAACTAACTCAAACAAATCTCTTGGCTTTATCCCTTGCTGCCGCCGTTTAACCAATCAAAGATTCTATCTCCAACCCAAGTTGAGCCGGATACGATCAAAACTAACCCACCGACGTACACGACGTGTTGTATATCTCAGGTTTCTAAGTGTATATACGTGTTGGTCTATTAACCAGCACCTGGACTCCTCCAAAAATTCAGATACATATTATATTCATGCATCTTTATCCCAAGGCCAAGAATTTCTCTCCCTAATAATACAACCAGCCTGCTTCTAGAAACCAGCCGGCGTGAATTAACTCTTTTAGAGTTTTATACATGGCTAATGACAAGTGGGACCAGCTTAATTAAGGAACAGCCGGACTCTGCATATCAACGTACTCAGCTCCATCTCCCAAATTTGTTTTTATATCCCATTCCAAACCGTATTCGATGAAATCGGCCGGCGTATATCTTCAGTATCCAATTTATCTTGCCATTAAAACCAATCACGAGAGTTCATGGATTCATGCTAGCAATGGACCAGCCTTTTGGAGCAACTGGCGTGGGAACATGCATGTAAATGGTATACATGTATGATTTCATAATTATAATCTCGGCAAAAGCCCAGCCCAACGACGTGAAGCTTTTATCCGTTTGTTTATTTTTATCGTAGAAGCCACCCTTGAATCAATAATCAAAACTAATTAAATCTTGGTTTTCTCCCACGGAAGCTATGCAACATATTGGAAAAGTGGGGCCCATATGTCATAGGCTCAACCAGAGAAATATATATGCACCCATGCATCGCATCAAAATAATATGCCAAACTTCAATAATTTTGAGGCATTTGGCATTGCCATATATCAATATTTTTGCGTAAAATTTATCATCAAACAATTTGCTTGTTCAATATGTATATATTGTTGCTTGGGAGAGTGTAGGGGTGGAATCAACCGAAGGTTTCGAAAGTCACGGGTAGTCTAGTGGTAAACACAAGATTGCGATTTCGGTCCAACATGTGCAAAAATAAAACCTCAGCATTACACCAGTCCCTCTCTCATATCTTGCTAGCCTCCATAACAAGATATTTCAACACATGGGAAGAGGTTCACACGCGCATGCCGTCATCGCAAGTCACACATATTTTCGTGTGGAAATGTGCATTTGCGGTGCATAGGATTCAAACACGAGATCTTCTTTTGCCTCATGCGTATCTTCCTTACTATTTTACCTACAGAACATATATGATACATTCATGAATGTTTTTCTTTTAAATTAACACGTGAAGTACTTTTAGTATCACGTTGTAATTATAACACTAACCGGGACTAGAAGTGACCTTTGATGACAGAGGACTAAAGGTCCGTCCCGTAGGCATTAATCTCATGCGGTAATAACAACCGGGATTAAAGGGCCTCCAGCTCTCTTAAAAAACATGTTCATCTGCAACCTAACATTCATGCCATTCTAAAACTACTCTTCTCCCACCATCTCGCCGAGTTGCCTCCAAAATGCTGCCCATCCTATTGCCACACGTTTTACTCTGCTCGATCAATAAGACAATAAGCGGAGTAAGCCGCCACAGTAGTACACTACACATCACTTGGTTATGCGCTGCCTCTGCCCATGGCCTATATATATACCTACATAGCCAGGAAACCATGTGAACTCGCGATCCAGTAAAAAATTAGAGTTGCAAGCATCCACACAGCAGCACCATGGTTGTTGTTTTGTCACTACTGCTCCTCCTCTTGTTCAGTTCTTCTCCGGCTGCCCCTGCAGCCGATGAAGAACAGGACGAGTTCTCAGTCCTGGACATGAGCTCGCTGAAGCCACATGCTACCTGCTCCGGACACAGGGGTACGGCATCATCTACATCTAACACACATTGTTCCAGTAGATCAATTAAATTTCCGCCTTATTTTTGCGAATTTTCGACCAGTCGCCTACAAATCACAGAAACTCCTTCTGTAACAACTACTGTCAGCTCCAAATTACCATAAGTAGATATACCTCTTTTTTAAATTACTGTGTGACTAATGTGTGAAGCACAACATATGACTGACTACAGTGATGCCGCCACACAACAGCAGCTGGGTGCCATTGTATCGCCCTCTCGGCCCGTGCTCGCCGTCGTTCAAGGGCACGGCGAAGCCACCGCGGTCGTTGGCCGCCGTGCTCCAGCAGGACCGGCTCCGCGTCCTCCACATCCACCGGAGGGCCTTGCCGGGCGGTGGTTTCCGCGTGAGCAAGGGATTCAGAAAGGACCCGGTGACGGTCGAGGAGACCCAAGTCCATCACCAGGCCGCCATTACAGTCACAATCGGTTCCATGGGAGATCAGGGGGTATTTTGCTAGGAGTCAACTTAGATGTGTTGGATGTGGGGAGTATTGATGATGGGGATTTCTTTGTAAAATTTAAAGTAAGAGACAGGAAGAATGATTTCAAGTGGGTGTTGGTGGCTGTGTATGGGGCAGCCCAACCGGAGTTCAAGGAAGCTTTTCTTGCCGAGCTTGTACAATCTTGTGGTAAAGAAAAATTACCGCTGTGCATAGGGGGGGATTTTAACATCATTAGGAGCAGCAAGGAAAAAAACAACGACAGATTTGAGGAAAGATGGCCCTTCCTTTTCAACGCGGTCATTGATAGTTTGAACCTGAGAGAGATAGAGATGTCAGGTCGTAAGTTCACCTGGGCTAACTCTCGAAGGATACCTACTTATGAGAGGTTGGATAGGGTGTTGGTTAGTACAGAATGGGAGCAGAATTTTCCACTAGCGACAGTGGAAGCCCTTAATAGGGAATTCTCAGATCATACACCTCTCTTGCTAAGTACAGGAGAAGAGGTCAAGAGTAAAAACTAGTACCAATTCAAGTTTGAGCTCAGATGGCTTCTATGCGATGGGTTCTTTGAACTGGCTGCAGAAGTTTGGAAAAAAGAAAATAAATGTAGCACGGCCCTTAAAAGGTGGCAGAATAAGATTAGAAGTTTAATACAGTTTTTGAGAGGGTGGGCAAAAAACATGAAGGGAGCCTATAAAAAGGAAAAGCAAGAGCTACTACGCAAGGCGGATGAACTTGATAAAAAGGCTGAGATTCAGCTACTAAGTCAACAAGATCTGGACCTAAAACAAACTATTAAAGAAAGAGTTCTCAATTTTTGAGGAAGGAAGAATTAAGATGGTTCCAGAGAGCTAAAATTATTGACATTTTGCAAGGAGATGATAACACAAAATACTTTCAGCTAGTTGCAAATGGCAAGCGGAGAAAAACTAGGATTTTTCTGGCTTGAGCAAGAGGAGGGGGTAATTGAAGGAGAGGAGAACCTAAAAAGATACATTACAAAGTATTACAAAGGGCTCTTTGGTCAACCTAAGAAAAGCAACTTTTCTATGATAGAAACCATGACAGATTATATTCCCCAAATTATCGACCAAGAGAACGAAGTTTTAACCTAAGAGTTTTTAGAAAAATAAGTGTGAGACGTAGTTTTCCAGATGACGCATAACAAAGCGCCAGGACCAGACGGGTTCTCGGCTGAATTCTATCATGTTTTCCGGAGTCTTATTAAAGATGACCTAATGGCCATGTTTCAGGACTTTCATAATGGGGCTCTCCCTATTTTTAGCCTTAACTTTGGGATAATTTCTTTAATCCCAAATCAAAAGGAGGTAAAGACAATTCAGCAGTACCGACCTATTTGTATGTTGAATGTGAGTTTTAAAATCTTCACAAAAGTGATAGCTAACCGATTGTCCATGGTAGTGAGTAAGGTAATTAAGCCTTCCCAGACGACATTTTTGCCAGGACGCTACATTATGGAAGGGTAGTAATTTTACATGAAACAATACATGAATTGAGAAAGAAAAAACAAAATGGCCTTGTCCTCAAACTAGATTTTGAGAAAGTCCGTCCCGTAGGCATTAATCTCATGCGGTAATAACAACCGGGATTAAAGGGCCTCCAGCTCTCTTAAAAAACATGTTCATCTGCAACCTAACATTCATGCCATTCTAAAACTACTCTTCTCCCACCATCTCGCCGAGTTGCCTCCAAAATGCTGCCCATCCTATTGCCACACGTTTTACTCTGCTCGATCAATAAGACAATAAGCGGAGTAAGCCGCCACAGTAGTACACTACACATCACTTGGTTATGCGCTGCCTCTGCCCATGGCCTATATATATACCTACATAGCCAGGAAACCATGTGAACTCGCGATCCAGTAAAAAATTAGAGTTGCAAGCATCCACACAGCAGCACCATGGTTGTTGTTTTGTCACTACTGCTCCTCCTCTTGTTCAGTTCTTCTCCGGCTGCCCCTGCAGCCGATGAAGAACAGGACGAGTTCTCAGTCCTGGACATGAGCTCGCTGAAGCCACATGCTACCTGCTCCGGACACAGGGGTACGGCATCATCTACATCTAACACACATTGTTCCAGTAGATCAATTAAATTTCCGCCTTATTTTTGCGAATTTTCGACCAGTCGCCTACAAATCACAGAAACTCCTTCTGTAACAACTACTGTCAGCTCCAAATTACCATAAGTAGATATACCTCTTTTTTAAATTACTGTGTGACTAATGTTTGACGCACAATATATGACTGACTACAGTGATGCCGCCACACAACAGCAGCTGGGTGCCATTGTATCGCCCTCTCGGCCCGTGCTCGCCGTCGTTCAAGGGCACGGCGAAGCCACCGCGGTCGTTGGCCGCCGTGCTCCAGCAGGACCGGCTCCGCGTCCTCCACATCCACCGGAGGGCCTTGCCGGGCGGTGGTTTCCGCGTGAGCAAGGGATTCAGAAAGGACCCGGTGACGGTCGAGGAGACCCAAGTCCATCACCAGGCCGCCATTACAGTCACAATCGGTTCCATGGGAGATCAGGGGGTATTTTGCTAGGAGTCAACTTAGATGTGTTGGATGTGGGGAGTATTGATGATGGGGATTTCTTTGTAAAATTTAAAGTAAGAGACAGGAAGAATGATTTCAAGTGGGTGTTGGTGGCTGTGTATGGGGCAGCCCAACCGGAGTTCAAGGAAGCTTTTCTTGCCGAGCTTGTACAATCTTGTGGTAAAGAAAAATTACCGCTGTGCATAGGGGGGGATTTTAACATCATTAGGAGCAGCAAGGAAAAAAACAACGACAGATTTGAGGAAAGATGGCCCTTCCTTTTCAACGCGGTCATTGATAGTTTGAACCTGAGAGAGATAGAGATGTCAGGTCGTAAGTTCACCTGGGCTAACTCTCGAAGGATACCTACTTATGAGAGGTTGGATAGGGTGTTGGTTAGTACAGAATGGGAGCAGAATTTTCCACTAGCGACAGTGGAAGCCCTTAATAGGGAATTCTCAGATCATACACCTCTCTTGCTAAGTACAGGAGAAAAGGCCAAGCCCAGGAAACAACCGCCCTTCAAATTTGAGCTGGGTTGGTTGTTAAAGGAGGGCTTTTTCGAGGTGGTCGCTGATGTTTGGAAAAAAGAGAATAGGGGCAATTCCCCAATGCAAAGGTGGCAGAACAAGATAAGAAGGCTGAGACAATTTCTGAGAGGGTGGGCAATGAATATAAATGGTGCATATAAAAAAGAGAAGCAAGAACTATTGAAGAAGGCAGAGGAACTAGATAAGAAGGCAGAGTCTCAGCTGCTAAGTCAGCGCGATTGGGACTTAAAGCAGAGCGTTCATGAAAGAATTACTCAATTACTAAGGGAAGAGGAGCTAAGGTGGTTTCAAAGAGCTAAGACCACTAAAATTCTAAAAGGAGATAACAATACAAAGTACTTCCAGATGGTAGCAAATGGCAAGAGAAGAAAGAATAGAATAGTCCGCCTTGAACAAGAGGAAGGAATTGTGGAAGGAGAGGAACAACTTAATAGTTACATAACGAAATATTATAAGAACCTTTTTGGGAGATCAGAAGCTGGCAGCATATCACTCAATGAATCTTTGGTGGAGGATATTCCTTAGGTCACTGATACGGAGAGTGAAATGCTAGTGGCTGAATTTTCTGAAAAGGAAGTCAGAGAAGCCATTTTCCAGATGAAGCATAATAAAGCACCAGGACCTGATGGATTTCCTGCAGAATTTTATCAAGTATTTTGGAGTCTCATAAAGGATGACTTAATGGCGATGTTTAGAGATTTTCATGCTAGGGACCTGCCTCTTTTCTGCCTCAACTTTGGAGTAATAACTTTACTTCCAAAGGAGAAGGAGGTCAGAAAAATTCAGCAATACAGGCCCATTTGTATGCTTAACGTTAGTTTCAAGATTTTCACGAAGGTGCTGGAAAATAGACTAACATTGGTTGCATGTAGAATCACTAAACCTTCTCAATCTGCCTTCTTGCCTGGAAGATATATTTTGGAAGGTGTGGTGATCCTACATGAAACTATTCATGAGTTAAAGAGAAAGAAGCAAAAAGGCCTTATTCTCAAACTAGATTTTGAGAAGGCGTATGATAAAGTTAACTGGAACTTCATGCAGCAGGTCCTTAGGATGAAGGGATTCCCTAGCAAGTGGTGTCGATGGATGGAGAAAGTGGTTACGAAGGGTAGTGTGTGTGTACAGGTGAATGATGACTTGGGTCACTTTTTCCAAACAAAGAAGGGTTTGAGGCAGGGAGATCCTTTGTCCCCTATTCTTTTCAATCTGGTTGCAAATATGTTGGCAGTGTTGATTGAGAGGTCAAAGAACCTGGGTGTTTTTGATGGGTTGGTTCCTCACTTAGTGGAGGACGGTCTCTCGATCTTGCAATACGCCGACGATATGATTCTGTTCTTGGGTGATGATTTAGAAAAGGCCAAAGGCTTGAAATTAGTGTTAAGTGCTTTCGAAAAGTTATCCGGTCTCAAAATCAACTTCCATAAGAGTGAGTTATTTTGTTTCGGAGACACGAGTGAGAGGTGTGGTGAATACGTGGAGCTTTTTGGGTGCAAGGAGGGTGAGTTTCCCTTTAGGTACTTGGGTATCCCTATGAGTCATAGAAGGCTTGGTAATAAAGAGTGGAGGGTGGTTGAAGAAAGATTTCAAAAAAAGTTAAGTAGTTGGAAGGGTAAGCTCCTATCAGCGGGAGGGAGATTAGTTCTAATTAATTCGGTCTTGTCAAGTCTACCAATGTTCATGGTGTCCTTCTTCAGAATACCTAAAGGTGTTTTGGAGAAATTGGATTATTATAGATCAAGATTTTATTGGCAATGTGATGAGCATAAGAAGAAATACAGGTCGACTAAATGGAGTAACCTGCACAAACCTAGGAGTGTTGGGGGGATGGGCATTATCGATTTGGATATCCAAAATAAATGCTTGTTAGCAAATGGATTGTCAAATTAATCAACGAAGATGGCGTGTGGCAGCAATTGCTCAAGAAAAAATACCTTAAGGGTAGAACCTTATCACAAATAAAGAGAAAGAAAGGGGATTCACATTTTTGGTCCGGTTTAATGGAGGTCAAAAAACTTGTCATGGAGAGGGGTAGGTTTAATGTGCGAGATGGTACTCAGACTAGATTCTGGGAAGATCTTTGGTTAGGCAAAGAACCTTTAATGTTAAAATATCCTAACTTGTATAATGTAGTGAGGAAGAAGAATGTGTCGGTTGCCCATGTACTAAGTACTACCCCGCTTAATGTCTCATTTAGACGTGCTTTAGTGGGGGACAATTGGGATGACTGGCTCAGTCTAGTGGGGAGCATTCTTACGGTGAATCTTATTGATCACAGCGACTCCTTCATTTGGACGGCCAGCAAAGTTTTCTCGGTGAAGCACATGTATAACGACTTAATCCTGAACTCCGGGACTCCGGCTAACGGTTGGATGTGGAAAGCTAAGATACCACTGAAGATTAAGATCTTCCTTTGGTATCTTAAGAAAGGAGTAGTGTTAACTAAGGACAATCTAGCTAAACGACAATGGAAGGGGTGTAATAAGTGTTGCTTTTGTATGGAGCAAGAAACGATACAACACCTTTTTTTGATTGTCCCATGGCTAGGCTTATGTGGGGTATTGTGTGCTTTACTTTTGGGGTAACAAAACCGGTAAATGTGGAACATCTTTTTGGTCCTTGGCTTATAAGTTTTTCGAACAAGCAAAGGAACCTTGTGCTGATCGGAATGGCGGCATTGTGCTGGGCCTTGTGGATCAGTAGAAACGACTTGGTTTTTCAAAAGTCACAAAGTAAATCTGTTTTGCAGGTGATATTTAGGGGACGTTCTGGATCAGAAGCTGGTTTGTACTTTCCAAAGAGGAAGGAAGAGGCATTTTGAAGGAAGGCTGCCGTGAGATGGAGACTGTGGCGTTGGAGATCTTTCACAAATCTGGGTGGAATGCTCTACAGCGCATTGAAAACTAGTGTTTTGAGTAGCTGTGTGTTTTGTTGGTTTGGTCTGAGGTGCCATGTTTAAGGAAGGTTTTTGTTTAAACTGATACAGCCTAGGTGCTGTCAGGTGTGGTATGTGGGTATGAACTGGTGCAGTTTAGGTGCTGCTCTTCTGCTGTATGGTGGCCGCAGGCACTCTCCGGAATGCTGAGGCTGGAACTTTGTTCCTTTATCTAAAAAAAAACAATCGGTTCCACGAGCTCCCAGGTTCAATTCCAATTGGTTCTAGCACTGCAGCACCTTCATATATATAGCTGTTGACAAATAATGTTTTCCGTTTTGTTTCCTTCCGATGTGTACGTTTTGTTTTCAGAGCATTGGTCCGGCGGCGGCGGACGACGGCGACGGGAGCTCATCGCCGGCGGTGAGCCAGACGGTGGTGCTGGACACGGCCAGCGACGTGCCGTGGGTGCAGTGCCTGCCCTGCACCTTGGATCCGTGCCCCTACTACGACCCGACCAGGTCGAGCACCTACGCCGCCTTCCCCTGCAACTCCTCGGCCTGCAAGCAGCTCGGCCGCTACGCCAATGGATGCGTCAACGGCCAGTGCCAGTACCGCGTCCTCGCCGGCGACGGCTCCGTCGCCTCGTCCGGGACCTACAGCTCCGACCTCCTCACCATCAACTCCGGCAACGCCGTCACCAACTTCAGGTTCGGCTGCAGCAGCAGCAGCCAGCAGGGTGACGGCGACCAGGCCGCCGGCGGCGGCGACACCATCGCCGACGGCACCATGGCGCTCGGCCGCGGCGCGCAGTCGCTGGCGGCGCAGACCTCCGCCACCTACGTACGGCAACGCCTTCTCGTACTGCCTCCCGCCGACGGACGCCGAGAAGGGCTTCTTCCGCATCGGCGTCCCCGGCGGCGCCGCCCACCGCTTCGCCATGACGCCGATGCTCCGGGACAGGCGCGGCGCGGCGGCGATGCTGTACCGGGCGGCGCTCGTGGCCGTCACCGTGAACGGGCGGCCGCTGAACGTGGCGCCGGAGGCGTTCGCCGCCGGCGCGAACGTGCAGCAGAAGACCATCGAGGTGCTCCATGACGTCGGCGGCGGCAACATTGGGTTCCGCCGCCTGGCATGCTGAGGATCGACTAGAGGCAGCAATTGGCATTAATTTTCAGTATATTTGTGCTAGCTAGTAGCTACTCGTTAACTGTCTGTAAAACATGCTTGTAAGATCTGTTTGGTATTATATGAAGCTGCTACCTCATACCTAATGAGGTGATTAGGTCGCTTGTGATTGTGACCAAATAAACTCAAAATTTGCAGCATGTCGTCACCGCTCACCATTCCCCACAAAAAAAGAAAGTTTTTCTTTGTGAACGTTGTTTAACAATTTCAGAGAATGGGAGTTTTATTTCATCATCAAGCAATCTAGCACGTGTATGAAGGAACCATGTTAACTAGGTGTGAATTTGTATTTTCTTCCCACTTTTTTCTAAAATAAAAAAAAGTGCTTGACATTGCCGTTGACTGGCGAAGGCGACCTGCTTCCTGCTGAGTAGTAGCCTATACTGTATAACAATGCGGCGTGCAAAGGCTCCAGGCACCCAACCAAACCATCTTGCTAGTAGTTCCTGAAAAAAACAAAAATCATTCAAGCTTGTGTGAGCTACGATTCCTGAAAAAAGAAGAAACGAAACCATTCAAGCTTGCTTGTGTGATCGAATCGAGAGCTCTCGTAAGCTTATAGCGAGATGATGGGCTTGAACAACCAGACAGCAGCAATCTTCTTCTGCCCGCAATCCATCGACAAGTACATCCAGAACCTGACGTCCTCCTACACGGAGAAGAGCAACGAGACGAGCATGGTGTCCTCCTCCGTCATCATGTTCGTCCTCGCCGGCCTCTTCTTCAACCTCAACCTCTTCAGCGGCATCTCCGACGTCAGCGCCACCCTCGACCCCAAGCTCCGCCTCTTCCTCTCCTCCGCGCTCTCCCTCCTCCTCCCCGTCATGTCCTACCTCTTCTCCGAGGCCAAGAACTCCGCGCCGGCGACGACGATGACCTCCGCCGCCGGAGGCCACGCCGGCGAGCTCCCCATGGGCGCCCTGGTGATCCTGGTGTGGATGCTGCTGGTGGAGCTCCTCCGCAAGAAGGTCGACGAGATCCGGATGCGCGGCTTCTCCGGCTCCATCCAGCGCGCCGGCCGCGTCGTCTGGCTCGGCAGCCTCGTCTTCTTCAACATCAAGACCGCCGGCCGGAAGGCGGTGTTCGGCATCCTCTGGATCCTGTGTGCTACCCGGGTGGTGCAGAGGATCGCCTACACCGAGATCGGCAAGTACTCGTACGCCCATGGCAAGAACGCCAGGCTCATCAACTCCTACATGGCCAAGATCCTGCTAAAACAGCAAGATCAGCAGCATCAGGCTCCTGATAATGTGCAGGTGCAGGGTGTTGATGCTCCTGCTAGTGCTAGTCATGGTGATGTGGAGCTGCAAGATGTTCAGATCATGGAGGGTCATGAGCTGTTGAAGAGATGCAGGTACATTGTGATGGGAGAAGAGAAGCTTGTGCAGGAACCCACTGCAGATGGGTACAGGCTGGACATGGGCGCCATTGGTGGAGACAGCAGCGTCGTCACTGTGGGCAAGGTTTGGGGGCTGCTGGGTGAGAACGATGGGCTCTTCAGCTCGCCTGCTCAAGTCCAACGCTCCAAGAGGCTCTGCCTCTCGTTCGCTCTCTTCAAGCTGCTGCGGCGCAAGTTCGAGCACCTGCCGGTGGTGAGCGATGAAGAGGTGCAGGACTGCCGGTTGCTCATATTGAGAGGATTTCTCCACAGCAGCAACAATGGTGGGATGATCATAGCAGCAGAGGATCTGTTCCAAGTCATCAGTGACGAGGTCATTTTCCTCAGTGAGTACTACCACTCTGTTGTTCCTGTCGTCCTCGCAAGCCCTTTCTTCCTCTTCGTCAACTACTTCCTTGTCCTCATGGTCGTAGCCGTGTTGTGCGTCATGACAATAATCCTCTGCGGCAATGGAGATGCCATCTTTGCATTCACGAGCATCTCTTCAGACAACTACACTTTGCATTCCGGCATCGGCAAAACAGCCATATGCCTAATTATAAAGCCAAAAACTCGCCGGAGGCCTTCTTTTCCATAGTAGATGTCTCCATCACACTCCTCCTGTTCATCATCTACTTCTACGAGGAGATATGGGAGTTCTTCGTGTTCATACTCTCCAACTGGTTCATGGTCTCACTTGTCTGCAACCACATTGCCAAGCCCCAGTGGCCTGAAAACCCTCTCATTCGGTACGCCATCCACCGCATCATCTGGCTGAGAAGCAAGCTGAACCATGGCAGCATTACCTTCCGGCAGTTTTCAGTGTTGGATCTCCGTTGGCCACTCGGATTACCATTTTATTCCACACTCTCCTTGGTACTGAAAAAAGAATTGGTGCCCAAAAACCTGAAGCAATCCATCATAGATCGTCTGGTGGAACATCATGAGCAACCTCTTACTGGTAGTACTGCATACTATACTCCTCTTACAAATGGCAAGGCCGCTCTGCAGAGGCACTACCTCTTTGACAAGCTCTCGTTTGCTTGCCAAAGCGTCAGTGTCTGCGAAGTTTTCCTGACACGGCACATCGCCACCAGCATCTTTCAAGTGATCTGTAATAACAAGCCGCAGCAGCTTGATGCAGCAGCAGCAGCAGCGAGCAGGACAGCGATCAGGCTGTCCAAGTACTGTGCTTACTTGGTAGCTTTCCACCCGGAGCTTCTTCCGGACAACCCGGAGAAGGCGGAGCGTGTCGTCGAGGAAATGAAAGCAGAGATGAGTGAAATCTTTTGGTGGTGGGAGTACTACTTGTCTTCCCAGAGTGCACGAGTGAGCAAGATCATGGCGGCGGCGGCGGCTGTTGATTCATCAGGCCAGATCAGTGATCATGATGGAGTTGTGAGGAAGGGTGCAAGGCTAGGGAGATTGCTAGTGGATGTGGCTTGTAAGGATGGTGCAGGAGCAGCGTGGAAGGCGATTGCGGATGTGTGGACGGAGCTCATCGTGTTCGTGGCGCCGTCAGGCGAGGAGGAGCGCGTCAAGGGGCACGGGGACGTGCTGGTGCAGGGAGGCGAGTTCATCACCGTGCTCTGGGCGCTCACCACACACATGGGCGTGTCTCGCGACGCCAACAATTACAACAAACAGGCAAAGACTTTGGAAGACCTGATGGCTGAATCCATGCGTGCGGCACTCGTTGCACCGGATCATCAGGAGATAATACAAGCATGATGTAATAATAATGGTGGTTTGCTTCTGCGATGTGCCTGTGCGTAGAGTTTGATTTCCGGCCTTGTGTGGTTAATTGAGACATGTATATATGCAGCGTAGGGCATTTGAAACTAGTGCATTCTGTACTTTATTTATGGGTGCAAATTCAGTAGAGTCACTATATAGAATGCAGTACGTAGTTATTATATTTTTTTTAGATAGAGGATAAAAATCCGACCTCTATATCCACAATTGGATATATATAGCCAAAAGTTACACGAGTACTTAGACCCCAACTCTCAACACAAGCGAACTTAAAACAGCAAGAAAGGAAGCTAAAGACTAAACAAAGAAACAAAGACTAAACAAAGAAACAAAGACTAAGCTTCGATCTTCTTCTAAGTCTTCACTTCATACTTGAGTTGTTCACGGGAGTAGCAACCATTCGCATCTCTTATCCACTTAGAAACAATTGATGACACAATCGTTGCCCATGATACAATTAAACCTTCTTGCTTGATGCCTGTCGCGTAGAAACCGCACTGAGTCGATCCGAACCGCGACGCCAAGCCTGAACAAACGTCATTCACCGCCGTAAAAGACAGGCGATCTCGCTAACGACACCACATGGCTCCATCCCCTCCAAAGCGACGCCCCGAAGGGGGAAGCGTCATCAAAATGTCGACGCCGCTAGAACCAATGGCGGTTCAATGGTTTTCACCCGGAAAAGAAGATGACAAGGTCCTTCCAACAACCTTCGAGAAGGAGAGCGATCCATCGCCAGCACCGTCGTCGATCGATACAAAATCGAATAAGCTTTCGCCCAAAGACCTTACATGAGCCAGCAAAACTCCAGGTCGAGACTGCCGCTGGCCACCGCCGCGCTTGGCCCCGGATGCGGCGTCCCAGATCCGACGGCCAAAGCACCGGAACCTGCCGCACCCATGGCCATCTCCTCGCCTCGATCTCCACGCGTCCAAGTGTTTTGGGTTATTGTATCACTTTTGTTATGCCTAAACCATTTAGATAGTATTAATATTTGCATTTGTCTTCGATATTATTTAGTTGTGTTATATATCTGTGTTAATATCTCCACGTAGTTATTATATGACTAAATCAATATTTATTCAATAGAGGATATTCAACATTGGGCACTATGGAGTATGTACTACATGCTGCTTAATCAAATGCAGGAAGGTGCTATCAACCGGGGCAAAGAACTTCTCTTACAAAATGGAATAACTATGATCAAATTTGGCAGGGCAAAATATGTATTTGTGAAGTGTACCGAAAATAATAGAGCGATTGATAAACAAAACCTATCACTACTGGATAAAGCATCCATATAGATGTTGTGTTAGAATATGAATAACTGGGAAAGATATAACACAACATAATAAACCAATTTTGATTAGTTGTGGGGCCCTAAATTTATCCCTAAAATTTTGCAGGAGGGCAGCTAGCTTAATTAACTGTGTAGAATATCCCAAATTTACCGCTAGTACTTAGCTTACCCTTCTGCTTGACTGCTTCACGCAACAAATGCAATTTAACGCTACCTGCAGCTTATCATGTACAGTAGCACTTGTCGGTAGCCAGAAGCCTAGAAGCACACTTATGTATCGGGTACAAGTTTCTGATGGACGATGTAACTGAGCTGCATGCGTCTGTGCACGTACTGTGCGAAAATAAGTGAGATGCATGCATGAATTATTGGTCCCGGCACACAACAGCAAAGGCACGGCAGGCAGAAGAAGCCTTGGATTATTGGACGTGCCGTTCCATTGGTATATCCAAGTAGACATGCTTACACATTGCTTTACATTTTGATCC
Source organism: Echinochloa crus-galli (assembly GCA_900205405.1). NCBI lineage: Eukaryota > Viridiplantae > Streptophyta > Magnoliopsida > Poales > Poaceae > Echinochloa > Echinochloa crus-galli. The sequence goes on along the minus strand of OAMR01000022.1, from coordinate 4,575,800 downwards.
CCTAGCTCCTAATGATATCGCATCAATCTTTGACATATATATGGACACGTATATCCGCCATGCTCTACCTCTGTCTGCTGACTATTTTTTTCCTCCACTCCATCAAGGTTTAATTTGCTGGCAAAAGATCTTTCATGATTCTCATTAGACATCTAGCTAGTGAATATTCACTAATTAAGTAGCACAACTGCGCGCGCTTATAAAACAGTGATTACAAAAGGGCTCTTCAATTCTTTCTCGTCCTCATCTTCACCCCTGCAATTTGCTAGATACAAGCCACACTATAGCTACCAAATTCAGCAGAGAAAGAATTCCAGATTTTAGTATTTTACAAAACACAAGACATAGACTCATTCAGGCTAACAAGATACACAATCCACCGGACTCCTACCGTCATCAGCGTCGTCGACGGGGACGAATCTGACGTTCCGGCAGGCGAGCTTGATGTCGAACAACCTCGTCCGCGCGATGCCAACCTTGAACCTCGCCATGGCGGTGACGACGACGGCGAAGCTGTTCCTGACGGTGAAGTTGCCGGTGGAATCCGTCCAGATCCCCGGCACCAGCAGCAGCGCCGCCGAGAAGTTGGCGACTCGATCTCGTCCATGGCGAGGCCGCCGCCGGGTCAGGGTCACCGGCAGCTGCGTCGTCAGGTTGGTGGTGATGGAGGAGCTCATCATGCACCCCGGGCCGCCGCCGGTGCCGCCGTTGGAGACGTCGATGAACATGCATGCTCTCGTACTTCACCGCCGCCCGCTCGCTGGTGTTGTTGGCGGTGAGCGTCAGGAGGAGCTCGACGACGCCGCCGTCGGCCGGGGACCGGCGGCGGAACCGCGCGTTCGTGACGGAGAGGTGGACGCGCGCCGGGCTGAGGATGACGAAGGAGAGGGTGATGACGGCGGCCACGGCGAGCGTCGCCGTGAGAGCAACCAGGACGAAGCGCTTGGCGTTCACGGCCATCTGGCCGGCGGCGGCGGCGCCGCCATGGGTGCTGCGTCGTCCAGTGTGTACGTGTGCAATGTGTGTGTACGCGGTTCAAATCGGCGTGTTTGTGTGGTGTGTGCGCTGCTATGTTTTTAATACTAGCTGCTATAGGAGGTGTCTTGACTCTTGAGCAACCACGACTCCACGAGCACTGCACGCAGTAGGTTGTTAGAAGAGAGATGTTGCAGCAAATCCTTCATGTTTGTGCCCAACGTAAAATTCACCATTTCTATATCATTCCTCCCATGCTCTCTTGCACACGGCAAATTCCGGAATCCGGTAGTGCTCAATGGTGGTAGCTTATTAGTGATGGTCATAGAAAGCTCTTATTAGAACCTTGCGCAGATAGCTTTTCCTAAAAATAAATGCATACATAAACGCACACTCACCACTACTCCTATGAGTATATATGTATCCCAACCTGGAACTTCTCAAAGGCAATGTGTCCTTTTTTTAGAGAGATTGATGAAGATGCCACAAACATCTCACTATGGATGGACACATTGCCTTCCATTAAAAATAGCATTGCTAATTTTCGAATTAAATCTAGAAAAATAGAAGTTAAATTTTACTAGCAGCTCACTTAGGACACCATAAAGGTCGATTCCACTGCATAGGATAGGTATCACAACAGACTTGTGGAAATTCGTTTTCAGTCCAGTGGTCTCTCCAAACATGGTCAGAATGCTTGCAAGCGCATCAAGTTCTTCCTTCTTGGGTGCAATGAACAGCGCATCATCAAGTCCCCTGCCCGACCTTGTAATTTTCCTATCTATAGCAGGCAGCAAAGAAAATGCCGAGTCATCCAGCAGCTGCAAATTGCAACTAACATAGCAGCAATCCAGTAATGAGCCAATGACATACAAGTACACATACGTCACCGTATCATGAGCAAGTGACGTATTCGAGCTGATATCAGCAAAAACCAGAGCTGCAGACTGCAACCATAACTTTTTTTTGAATGAAATGGCAAGAGTTTTATCGTAATTTTTGTTAGAAGAGGAAAGCAAAAACAAGAGAATACAAAACAACCAAAAGAAACAACAACTGCAATCATAACTACACAAATAGGTGCCGGATATATGAATGCCGAGAGATGTGGATCAGTCTCTGCCTGTGGTCGCCGAGCAAAACATTGCTACCTGTGGGCCGTGCGTTGCAGCAATGGTGCGTGAGTTACTCCGGCTTATCTACCGGCAACTGCAGCCATTGCTCTACTCGAGGTTGCCTGCCGAAGAGCAGAACAGACATTGGCCGCTTGCCGCTTCAAATCCCCACCAAAGCCTGAGTTAAATTTAAAATTATTTGACTCGGTGAAACGAAAGAGTTGTATTTTTTTGGACAGATGGAGTAGTACTTATCAGAGTGTAAGTGCATCCGTTACTTATCAAAGTGTAATAAACACAAGGGTGAGGCACGAACCTAAAGATCTATATATCCAATGATAATGCTGGTAGATAAGTAAGAATAATATAGACAATTATTCTAGCTATTATGAGATCTTTTTTTTTGAAAGATCCTGAACACCTTATGGTGTTCGGCGTGTGTTAATAAGAAGAAGAGAATTGACCCAGTTTATAAGGAAAACTGGGCCTGAAAACCATACAACTACTATATACACACAACTAAACAATCTACGTCTATAACTTAATATTGACCGATTGGATTGAGACATCAACTCGCACCACACTCAACTCATCTCCAACAACTTTGTTCGATCGGATTGGGACATCGACAGGTACCACCTTCCGGACAGTTGGATTGGGACCTCAACACAACTGCATCCCTCAACTTTGAACAACTCCGATCAGTCGGATTGGGACCTCGACTGAGCCCCAACCATCACCAACGCTCCAACGTAGCTACCACGAATGTCCTCAGCTTTGCCCTAAAACGGCCTCGACGCCTGCACCACCACCACCCTCCACCACAAGCGGCCTCATCGCCTCCGCCGCATTGCTCACAACCATCACCAACGCTCCATCGCAGCTCCCCAACTCTATTCTGAGATCTCAATTTCTGCTTGCACAACATTCCGGGAAGTAAGCACGGTTGCTGAAGATACTAATTCATAATTATGGTAGCTCATCGAACACTAAGGGTAAGCTAGCATATGCCATGTTTGGTGTGTGCACTCTGCAGACCATCAGCAGAGGAACCATTGCACACAATAATGAATGTGTCGCCAGAGTGGCCTGACGCAGGGACCGGCATGTATGTACTCGCAGACTTTAAGGTTGCTGTCCGGGACTCACGGATCGAGCAGTGTTGACAGAACATGGGTCTTGTTGGATGAACACAATGCGCGCGCCGACCCCATCCAGTTCAGACATCAAGCGCGACGACTCCATATGTGCAGGTCGCGACGACTCCATGTGTGCAGATCGCGACGACTCCAATTTAGCAGGAAATCATTCAAGTCTACGGCGAACATGGAGTACTGCCAAAACCCTGAGCACGGTCTCCACCAAATCATGCAATCGTCTTGAATTCTGAAATTCTGATCAATGAGCTGCAGCCATATCACATGGCGTCACATTTAATCTATTCACCTAATTCTCAATAGGGTTGGATTGATCTGTCTAGCTATATATGTGACCTCTATTTATGATAATGCATGCCCATAATTCTAACATTTCACTAGTAGGGAAAAGGCCTTCCATCATCCTCCATTATTTCGGACAAAGTTAGAACCAAAACTAACGTGGCATTAGTCACATGTCTAACTTTTATAGGTTCAGAGACCTTTTAGTCCCTGTTTGTAACACTTTACGTACATTATCCTCTTCAGTGCCGGATTCGTGGTCCCGGTTCTGGGGTTAGGAACCAGGACTATGGGCAATTTGTGTAGTAGTGATTTCTTTTATGGAAAATTATTAAAACCTCCAAATATATTAGTTTAATTAGTTTTGAGATTCGATCCACAATGCAACCCTTCAGTCCCGGATTCGTAGTAGGATTATAAGCCATTTTGTGTATTAGTGTTTCCTTAAGGAAAATTGTTAAAAACACAAAATATATCTATTTAGTTAGTTTTGAGATTCCACCCATAAAACACTTTGTTGCAAAGATCAACTCATCAACCCCTAGTCTGTTTTGTTGATGAAAAACCACCCCATCACACATTTACACACGCACACAGCTGATTAACTCCATTTTTATTATTGTAGAGCCACTAATATCGTCAATACAAAAATTATACTATCAATTTTAAAAGTGGTTACCATGAAAATCTTAAGGGCATGGTTACACTGTTTATCGCTACCAGCATAATTTCTTTACAACATGATGAATAAGCATAGCCAAAGCATTGGAACAAGCTGACCTGGGGAGCATGACTTATATTGGCAAACAAAAAAGAGGGTGAAGCCAACTAAGCACTTGTGCAACAGGGTGGTTTTCGCAACTGTGGTGTGAACTAGAGGGTCAACATTGCAACTAAACCTCGATCGATCTTAGGTTGGTATCCCAAAACCCAGACGTACGTGGACATTTTTGCAATACGGTTCATTGTGTTTTCTTTTCTTTCGGATTCTGTTACTCTTTAAAAAAAACTCATGCTGTTTGGGGGAATAGTTAATGGTAATGACTTATATCCAGCCCGCCGTCCGTTCGTCGCTCGGAACGGCCGGCTCTGTCCAACACGTCATCTGCGATGCACACTATCTGCCGCTTAATTTTCCTAGTGGGACCCAACTGTCAGACACATGGAGAAATTTATGGTGTTTCAAAAGCACGGGCCAAGCACCCTCCTCATTTCCTCTCCATCACATTTTATTTTGGTTTCTCTCTCTTCTCTCTAGGGTTCCTCTCTCTCGTCTTACAAGCGATTTCTGTTTCCACGCTGACCCTTCCCATCGATCCTCCGAGAAGGAAGCGCGAATCTATGGTGGGAAGCAGCGTCGCGAGCACGCACGGTGAGCCCAGACCATCTTCTCTGTTTTCGCATTTGAGTCTGCTGCGTTTCCTTGGCGACGAACGAACTGATTTGGGGGATTTTTCTTCGGTTGATTCAACCTAGGGTTTGGGGAGCGCAAGGAGCGATAGGAGGCCTGGTATTCCAGCGGTAGAGGAGAAGCGGGTTCTACGAGGGTGAGACACGTTCATTGCTTTGTTTTCCCCCATTCTACAGTGATGGCAATTTTTCTCACAGGAGGGATTTGTATTTGTGTTTCTCGAATGACATAGCTTCTTTGTCCATAGAGAAGCTACAATCCAGGAAGGATTGGTTCAGGGAGCATCGCACATGGAGGTGAGATCCCATCCCCCCGCACCCTGTTCTAGCATTATCTCCATTCTCACTGTATTGGTAGTGCAAATTGCAGTGGATTCTCGGAAGAATAGGCCCCTGAACGCAGAGTGAGTTTCGATCTGTTTTTTTAGGTATATGCAGTAGCATTATTGTGTGGTGGGGGGCATTTTTTTCTGGTTGTATGTATTCTGCATCGGAAATGTAGAGGTAGAACAGTCACCGGTTGATGTGTTTCCCATTTATTTTTGCTGTATTTTTCTGTAAGATTGCCATCCATGGCTGCTATGATTTTTGTGGTAGGAATATAGATGTTACATGCAACTTCTGCCCTTTTTTTGTTGATTGTGATATATATTGCCTAGCACCATAGGAGTAGCTTCAGCATTTTTCCTGCTGGGTTTGTGTTGTTGATTTGGTGATCATAGACTGATAATTATTTTTGTTGCCTGTATATATTTATATATATATGAATCTTCATACTAGAATAGTACCACATGGAATCAGCCCCAAATATGAACTCCTAAGGCAGGATTACACATAACATTACCTTTTCCCTTGCTAATAGTTGAATCGTTTAATGTGACCTACCATATAACCTAGATCACTTCTTATTTGCTTCAGATGCTTAACTCAACAGCCCTTTTTTGCTGAAAATCTAGGTGACTTGCAAAATGCATTTTGACAGTAAGTTGATGGACAAAATTTTGGATATATTTGGTTGTGAACAGGAATAGGAAATTGACAAAAATTACCTACTGCTTAGCATTTTTTTGCCTGGTGGTAACTATATTGTTTCCTGAAAGAGCAAAGGAAATTGCCTACTGAATCGCATTAGTTGTTATTGTGTGTCTTGTATTCTTGAAACACGGCCACAACCTTTTTGCAGTTTTTTTATAGTTTCTGATAGTTCTGCATTTTGATTTCTCTTGGAACGCACAAGCTCTGTTGCATACAGGTCCGCTTTTATACATTTTCTCTTTTCCTTTCTTGCTAGGTTGTACAAAGCTGTTTTTCTTAACGGTCAAGAGATCTGCCTTTCCACACACTTACAGTAGTTTTACATCTGTTACTAGGCAGTACAAGTTATATGTAGTTATTCGCGCATGAGTGGGAGGGGCACTTTCTACTGTTTCCAATGGGGACATCATAAATCATTGACAACATTTCTCTACAATAGTTGGGACCATTTTCAAATCTACTCTACTTTTTAGGTCTTGTACTTTTGTTAGCACCTGCACATTGTTCTGCATTCGTTCTGTTTTCCTTTTGGTTCTACATTCATTATGCTACTGTCTCATGGTATGGCAATTTATTAAGAACACACATAGATTTTCACTTTTTTCAATCAGTAAAGGAGATCAATATTATTTCTTTACTGTGTGGCTTTCTTTTGGCAAAATGTTCTTAGGAAGTACTAGTGCATGGTGCATCTTATAAATTAATTATGCGCTCTCTCAAATGAATTCTGTGTTTCTTTTCATACCTCCCTGCTACTGCTTGCCTTTCTTTTCAACAGTGTACCTTTTCAAAAAAAAAAACAAAAATGGTAGCCAGTTGCAGCATGTGTTGTTTCAGTGTGACAGAGCCTTTTGTAAAGAGTGAAGCCAGTTGCAGCATCAGGTGTAAGCCGCTGTATATTGAGAGGCTATGACATCGACTTTTGCATGGGTTTATAGACCTTTTCCCATTGGCTTAACATCAGTGTTGATAATGTGCTAGAGTACTGCTTTTTTCATTGTGTGTGCGGCTATAATATGCTGATATATGAACTTCTATCGAGGAATGCTGATATATGAAATCCTAGATAGGTAAAGTATTATTGGTTTACCCACTTTGCTATTCTTGGTTAAGCAAATAATCTTACTTAGATAAGTAAAATATTGTTATTAGCTAGGCAAAGTATTGTTATTAGTTATGATCAGACTTCAGTAAGGCCGTGCTTTTTGTCTTGCCACACACACACCTTCGTTGACCATCCATCTGTAACACATCCTAGAATTCGGTTTCTCACCCACACGGTATTTTTCTTAGTTAGGCAATGTACTGTATTTAAATGGGCAAAGTATTATTATTAGTTAGGCAAAATAATGCTATTAATTAGGCAAAGTATTATTTTTTATTTGGTAAATTACTATTCTTTAGTTTATTTCAGCAGACAAAGTATTAGTCCTTAGCAACGGTTGGTTCATGTGTTATTTAGGTTTCCATCTTTTTTATCGTGTATATATACATGAGTTCAACCACTAGCTAATTTAGCACCAATTGATGCACCTGTAAGAATGCCACCTCCTTTGTGATGTTCTTTTTTTTAATCTAGCACCAACTGATTCACCGGTACGTTTCAGCTGCTAAAGCATTAGTCAATAATAGCTCTAGCATGCATTAGTCAATAATAGCTCTTATATTTATTCATCTATTTTAACTTGGAGATGGCTGGGCCTCGATGGGGGCTGGAGCATGGCAGCCATGACCTCTCTGATATCTTCCTTTAGAAATGAAAGCTTATTGTGCTCTAAATTACCTCTTAATACAGTGAAGGAGCACGTGCGACTAATGGGCGTGCAAGGCAAACAATCGAGTATAGGTAACTGCAGTATCTATATGTCTCTTTTTTGGTTTGACTTTCTGAAAGTGATGGGTACAAAAGTACTTTTTTAGGCAATAATATGATTCTAAAATAGGCAAAGCAGTGTACTCCATTAGGCAATTTATGTATTTAGAATTTTATAGTTCATTTGGAGTCAGAAATCCATTGGTTTATTTTGATTCTGAGTCAATGATCTTGTGGATGGTGCAGATTAGGAGATGTGGGAGAAGATCGAGGTAAGGTCATATTTCCATTTTTTTAATCAGTTTCACTTCATGTGGATATTTTACTCAGCCTCTACACAAATTAATTACCAATATGCAAGCTTGATTGTTCTTTTATGTCTACAATACAGTGGGGAATGGAAACCAGAGAGCCCTAGGGAGGTTGTGCATAGGATGATAGGAAGGTGAGCTCGATTGTTTTAGTTCTTGTTTACCTAAACTGAAAGTTGTTTTTCTGTTAGCCTGGTTAAGCAAACTAGTATTATTAGTTAGGCAATTACTGTTAATAGTTTGGTAAATTACTATTATTAGCTAAGCAAAGTAATGTCCTTCAGTTTAATTTAGTAGGTAAATTATTATTGCCAGATATAACATGCTTCATGTATTGTTTAGATTAACATAACCTTCTTTTTTTCATCATATGAGTTTAATCCACTGACAAATTGATTCGATTCATATTGGTTTGTGTGTAGTTACTGTAAAAAGGGTTAATCATGTGGCTCCTTGCTATATTCTTCCTTTTCTAGTTATTGCCATATTCAGAAGGTTGGGGACACTAGCAAAGTTAAGGGAATTTATTTGTTTAGCACTTATTATTATTTTTTTGGTTATGTATTCTTCTTTGACTTACTCTAAATGCTGGGCTTTGGTCTGTAAAGGTTGGAAGGATGCTCCCTCACAATTTTGATTGATGCCATGTCCACAAGTGATGATTGCCTGACATCCTGTTGCCATATTGTCAACCTGCACAATCTGTAGGTGAATAAGGTGAAGCATAACTTTATGGCGCCGCTTCAAAGGAGCATTGCCGGCAGCTGCATCAACACTTAAGGTTCAAGCTTCTCTGTTCTTTTGTGAGCTAGGATTTTTTCACTTGAAGGCAAACAGTTTATTGATTACCCCTTGAAAATTTAGCAATATGTCATAGCCAGTATTATATTGTTCAAGTCAGGCAGTATTATATTGTTCAAGTTAAGATTGTGCATTTGACATAGCACTACAAGTCTATAGGAACACAAAAGATGCTTTCTGTCTATTTTTGCCTTTCCCGCCCTTTCTATACAATACAAAAGATGGTTCCTGTCCTTTTTGGCCCTCCGCTAAGAAATAATACAGCTAAGCATTATGTCAATAATATATCACTAGAATCTAGAGGCAAGTTGTATAGAATCATTGTTTTTTTTTGTCGAATTTGTCTGAAGTACTACTATCTAATTACTACTACTCGGTATGTGCCATATCTATTTCATCTGAGTGATGCCATATCTGTTTCATCAATGTTCGGTATTAGTATTAGGCAAGTTAATGCTTTTAGTTAGGTATTTCTTTTGTTACAAACAAGCAAATAATGCATTCGCCTAGGCAATTTCTGAAGACCTTTTATTTGGAGTGCCAATATTAATTATTAGTATGCACAAGCTAGTTTTTCACCTCATCCATCTTAGTTTTGTTATATTGTCTTTTTATTATATGCTCATGCTAACTGATTTGGTCTTTTCTTTCCTCATTCCATGGCAGGTCAATAGGTCAGAGCTCGTCCGTTTATTTTGTGTATGCTAGTAGTGCCATGTTTTATGAGATGCATGTGCAGCCCCATAAAATCAGGATGTTCAGCGAAAAGGGGAGGCAAATTTGTTTGTATAATATAGCATCCTAATTGTAATGTATTTGAATGCGAGCACGTATATGTCCTGTTTTATGAGATGCATGTGCAGCCCTGTGAAATCAGGACGTTCAACAAAAAGGGGAGGCAAATTTGTTTCTGTAATATAGCACTCTAATTGTAATGTATTTGAACGTGAGCAGATCGGTGATCATGTATATGTGGTTTTTATGGTCCTGGTAATTTTTCCTGTGTTGCGTGCTTCGTAGGTGGTTCAGTTTATAGTTTGTGTAGTGCATAATCATTACATTACAGAAATGGAAAGTAGTTTGCTGTCAGAATCACCACCTTTCTCAAAAAAGGGTGTGCGTGCGGAAGGCTTATAGCACGGCCGGCCGTGCAATAGCCAGGTCCATAGTTAATTAGAAAACGCGAAGTGATCATCAAGGTACTGTATTTGCATGGATATTTCCCATATACTTGTATTTGGTTATACTATCTCTGTTTTTATTTATTTGACGTCAGTGGTTGGAAACCTCAACCGATTAACACTAAAACTACTGTCTGAAACGTCATCTAAATGAAAACGGAGGTAGTATAAGCTAAGAATCATTTGCCGTTTGTATTTTCATGCATAAAAATATTTCTCTAACAAGGCACATTGCATGATTTCCGCCTGTTCTATAAATTTGTTGTAGGTGGTAACGGATCGTGGCCCGTTTGTTCCTTCACAATCTATTTTGGCCCTAACAAAATTTAGCTCAAAAACTAGTATTATTTTGATCCGGCCCTAATCCGGCCCGATCCTCAAAAAACTTGATCCGGTCCTAATCCGGTCCGATCCTTAAAATTTCTATTACAAAAGTGAGGGCCCTTTACCACCCCTTGTACGAGTGAATTAATAGGTGCTCAATGCAACCGAGCCACGTATCTTTCTCTCTATACTCCGTATGCATGTATATGCATACATAACATCAGTCTCGTAGATCGACATGAGAGCTGACGACGAAATCAACCACCTGCTTCCGGTGGCCGGTACACGGTGGCCGCCGTGGTGACCGCGCTCATCGTCGTCTCCATCCAGGTGGTACTCCGGCCTGAATCGCTGCGCCTCTCCGTCATCGGAGGCTCCATGCATCTCCGTGTCCTCGACCCCGCCGCCGGCGGCAGCCGATACGCCGGCCGGCGACGGTGGCCTTGGTCGTCAAGCTCCGGGCCTTGAACCCTAGCGGCCGCGCCCGCATGTACTTCCTCAACATCACCGCCTACCCCTCTTCGACGATCAAACGCCGGCGTCCAAGGCGGCGCCGGAGGATGACTCCATTATATTCATCCAGCCGGAGAACGACGTGATCGTGGGCCAGCAGCTTCGACGCCCGGAGCTCAGGACCATGGGGCTCGGCGGCGGGCCGGAGTCCCTGGTGTCCCAGACCGCCGCCACCCACGGCAACGCCTTCTCCTACTGCGTCCCGCCGACGGCCAGCGACGCCGGCTTCTTCGTCCTCGGCGCGCCGCCGGCCGGCAGCCGGAACGCGTTCGTGGCCACGCCCACGCTCCGGGACGTACCCACGTTCTACCGCGTGCTCCTCCGCGACGTCGCCGTCGGCGGGCGCCGCCTCGGCGCGGTGGTGGACTCGCGCACGGTGATCACCGCCGACGGAGTACCGGGCGCTGCGCGCCGCGTTCAGGAGCAGGATGGGGGCGGCGCCGCCCAGGGGGAGCCTGGACACCTGCTACGACTTCGCCGGCGTTATGGCGGTGAGGCTGCCGAGGGTGGCGCTGGTGTTCGACTCGACCGGAACGCCGTCGTGGAGCTGGACCCGTCGGGGGCGTGCCGGGGGTCATCGGCAACGTTCAGCAGAGGACGGTGGAGGTGCTCTACGACGTCGGCGTGGGGTTCGGGTTCCGCCGAGGCGCGTGCTGATACCTGATAATATATCTACTGCTACCAACAATTTGGAATTCGGCATTTCAGAATGTATTTGCGTGTACTACGTACTTCTAGTATGTAGTTCGTGTACTTGTGATGCTGTCTGGTCACGTCGTCGTCAGCTTTGTAACGTACGTACACATGCTACCTCATCATACATATCATAGCGAGAGATGCATGAGGTAGTTTAATTTGTTGATGACCTACAAACCC
>OAMR01000022.1:4525536-4559493 GCA_900205405.1 Echinochloa crus-galli | reverse complement strand
GATCCTTAAAATTTCTATTACAAAAGTGAGGGCCCTTTACCACCCCTTGTACGAGTGAATTAATAGGTGCTCAATGCAACCGAGCCACGTATCTTTCTCTCTATACTCCGTATGCATGTATATGCATACATAACATCAGTCTCGTAGATCGACATGAGAGCTGACGACGAAATCAACCACCTGCTTCCGGTGGCCGGTACACGGTGGCCGCCGTGGTGACCGCGCTCATCGTCGTCTCCATCCAGGTGGTACTCCGGCCTGAATCGCTGCGCCTCTCCGTCATCGGAGGCTCCATGCATCTCCGTGTCCTCGACCCCGCCGCCGGCGGCAGCCGATACGCCGGCCGGCGACGGTGGCCTTGGTCGTCAAGCTCCGGGCCTTGAACCCTAGCGGCCGCGCCCGCATGTACTTCCTCAACATCACCGCCTACCCCTCTTCGACGATCAAACGCCGGCGTCCAAGGCGGCGCCGGAGGATGACTCCATTATATTCATCCAGCCGGAGAACGACGTGATCGTGGGCCAGCAGCTTCGACGCCCGGAGCTCAGGACCATGGGGCTCGGCGGCGGGCCGGAGTCCCTGGTGTCCCAGACCGCCGCCACCCACGGCAACGCCTTCTCCTACTGCGTCCCGCCGACGGCCAGCGACGCCGGCTTCTTCGTCCTCGGCGCGCCGCCGGCCGGCAGCCGGAACGCGTTCGTGGCCACGCCCACGCTCCGGGACGTACCCACGTTCTACCGCGTGCTCCTCCGCGACGTCGCCGTCGGCGGGCGCCGCCTCGGCGCGGTGGTGGACTCGCGCACGGTGATCACCGCCGACGGAGTACCGGGCGCTGCGCGCCGCGTTCAGGAGCAGGATGGGGGCGGCGCCGCCCAGGGGGAGCCTGGACACCTGCTACGACTTCGCCGGCGTTATGGCGGTGAGGCTGCCGAGGGTGGCGCTGGTGTTCGACTCGACCGGAACGCCGTCGTGGAGCTGGACCCGTCGGGGGCGTGCCGGGGGTCATCGGCAACGTTCAGCAGAGGACGGTGGAGGTGCTCTACGACGTCGGCGTGGGGTTCGGGTTCCGCCGAGGCGCGTGCTGATACCTGATAATATATCTACTGCTACCAACAATTTGGAATTCGGCATTTCAGAATGTATTTGCGTGTACTACGTACTTCTAGTATGTAGTTCGTGTACTTGTGATGCTGTCTGGTCACGTCGTCGTCAGCTTTGTAACGTACGTACACATGCTACCTCATCATACATATCATAGCGAGAGATGCATGAGGTAGTTTAATTTGTTGATGACCTACAAACCCGGCCACCATTTGCGTGTGTTTGTAATTGGGTCAATATATATGCCCAACTAATTAAGCACGTACAGAAGATAGGCTTAGTTAGTTAGAATTTTTTTGTTGGCCATCATCAAGTCAACAAGGAAGGAGATTGTGTAACTTGCTTGTTTTGTAATGATGCAATCTACTTGTATGTTCTTCATGCATGTTCAGAAAGGACCGAGCCTGGCAGCGGGCCGGAAACTAACTACACCAGCCCACATGGCACAGCGCGCTGTTTTTCGCTCGCTCTTCTAGGCCGCTGCCAATTACTACTTGGGCCGCCGCTTTCAGATCACATCATGTTTCTTTTTTTGAGCATAAGATCACATCATGTTAAGGACATCCTGTTTCATTTGTCTTGTCCACTTTCCTATTTTCGTGTTAAGGCCGGACACGTTGAAGATCTCAAAAACTACTATACTATATAATTGAAGAGATCTCATAACTGAAACTGGACCTTGCCAAAACCATGCATAGATAAAACTAGAAACTTGCGCGGCTTTGCCGCGCGTTTACGCAAGTAATTAACCATCGTGCCGCCGATGTTTGCAACATTCTTTTTCTTTATCTGTGTCATGCTACTTGCGCTAGGAGGCCAGCAAAATATGTACGTTTCTCCAATCAGGTTGTCACTTTATTTGTGTCAATATATATTGCAGTTTGCCAAAAGTATGAAGGTTCAATACAGGTTTGAATTTCCAGATTGTACAGGAGCTCTTGATCTTAAAGTCTGTAGAGAAGCTCTTGATCAAGCTGGGTTGATTATTAATGAGTAAAATTCATCACCGGTCCCTAAACTTGTACCACTGCGTGTCATCCCGGTCCCTAAACTCGCAAATCGACCGTTTAGGTCCTCTGTTCGACTGTGTCATCCCGGTCTCTAAACTTGCAGATCACTCGTTTAGATCCTCCAACTTGTTCTGTTGTGTCACCCCGGTCCCTAAACTTGGATTTGAATGTCATCTGGGTCAAATAGGACGATCTAAAGACTTTATATTTAAAAATAATTTATAATATTTTCATGTGAACTCTAATGAAGACAAACTTTATATGAAACTTGTAGCCATCGATGCGATCTACAACTTTGTTATTGATTTTTTTTATTTTAAGTTAATTTTTGTCTCAAAATGTAATTTTAAAATTAAAATATCAAAATCTATAAACATACGACAATATTTTGGGACCCTAAACCGTTTTAGTTGAGATCCCTCCGCGTGTGGAAAGAATCATTACTTCCATTTCATGCATTCTTCTCTTATAGACCAAATGACAACGCAATGCATTTTTCTAATTTTGTTTTGCTAACTATCTCGTAAGCTTCCCGTTGTCCATTGTGATTTGGTCCTGGCCGGGGTCTTAAGTATTGAAGTCTAAGCGCATAGAAATCAAGGATTTGTAGGTGATTCGATCTGCTCGTACCTGTAGAACATGATGACCTCCCACGATGCCTCGGGAGATGAGGCGCTGCTGCCTGCTGGTTCTGGAACACACGAGGGAAGGATAAAAGACCCTATTACCCGACGGCCGTTAGATCAATTTGACACCTGATCCTACGGATGATAGTTACCAGCGACGTGGCTCAATGACGTGTCCGAGCTTGGACGCAGGATTCGGAGATTAAAGATTTCTGGGACTAGGATTTAACCTGGGAATATATCTGGTTAAGTCTTTAGGTACGCCGTATAATATCAAAATGCATGCATGGTTGGAAGAGCACTGTGTCTGTATAATACAAATATCATAGCTCAGAGTTATTATCTGGGGTTAGTTTAGTTTTTTTGGGCCAGTTAGAACTAAAATGAGCTAGAATGGGAAAAGTCTAAATTGTTATCCTCAGATATGGACAAAGTCCGAGTAACCCACTAAAGTATGTTTTCGTTTATTTTACACCAATAACTATCTCAATTGGTCCAATTTACCCTTTTGTAAGATTTTTCTTTTTATTTCTCCATATACAAATGGTGTTTTACAGTAAAATTTTGCGGGATGTTAGAGGTTCACATATAGTATTTTTTAAAAAAATATAATGTGAATTTTTCATCTTTATTTCTCATAAAATTCCATATCAATATGGCTAATTTATTACTCGTATCATATATCATAGCCTTTCAAAATAATAACAAAAAAAATCATAATATATTTTTAAAAATTTATTCATGATTCCCTACATTATACCATAAATTTTCAACTTAAAACAATATTTGTGCATGAAGAAACAAAAAAGACAATTCTTATGTATGAAGGGATAGATTTGACTGATTGAGATAGCCAAAATGAACCAAAACATACTTTAGGAGGTACCATATCAGTTGTCTATACTTATGTTTTAGTAAAGGCCAACCCAAAAGGATTAAAACAAGACAAGGACTGGGGCTCAAGGCATCGTAAGCTTCCCCTACCCTTTGATAACACGTGTCTAGGTGTTTGTGCAAAAGTGACTTGGAGCTTTCCCTGCCGGCTTTTATAATCGATGTACCCACCAGCATGTTGCATCCATCTTTGCTAAAGAAAGGGAATAGACAAAGACCAAGGCAAGAATCACTATTAGATCACATCTCAAAAGCGAAAATGGTGGTGTGCCGTAGAAGGTTTCTTTGCATTTGACTCCAGCATCTACGGAGTAGTATGTACTTACTAGTAACGAACAAGCTTATCACTGTTAGCAATGGCATCATATGTGGACCAAAAGGGCTCCTACTCCTATCCATATACAGGCATCATGTGCTCTCCTCCAAGATTTTCCTTTAGCATTGCACCTTCAATTATTTTATTATTAATACTCCATTGGCTCAATTCATGGAATATAGCGCAAATTAAAACAACTTTACATACATGACACTGTTGGTTGACAGTGGTGTCATAGCATGGCCAAAGATTTTTACCCATATATATCCATCTATGGTGGCCTTGTCTACGGATTGCATTGGCATCATCATGCAACTACGTACCGCATGCCGGCCGGGGCAGATATATTGATTCTGTGTGGTCCATTCGAGGGTCGATCCTCATCGTGCTCATCGTGCCGTTGCCTTCGAGCTTTATTTCACAAACATGCACGCACTGGCACGCACATTTAGGCCCTGTTTAGTTCCAAAAAGGAACTCCCAAATTTACTATGAAAAAGAAGATTCCCCATCACATCAAAATGTCATAACATGCATGGAGTACTAAATGTAGATGAAATCAAAAACTAATTATACAGTTTTGTTGTACTCTGCGAGACGAAGATTTTGAGTCTAATTAATCAATTTTTGGACAATTTTTCGCATATACAAACAAAATGCTACAGTGGCGCAATGATTACGAAGTGACATCATACTCCCAAATTCACACTCACAAATTCAACATCTAAACACGGCCTTACTTTTGGAAAGAAAGTTGTACCTCGAATGGAGGCAAAGAATAAACAAAGACCAAAGGAAAAGGAGATCTATCTATCTGCCGATCACACCTCGAGCAAGGAAAATAAAGGCTGCAAACGATGATGATATTCTTCTTCTCGATCATGTGCTGCAAATGTTGTCCGTCGGCTTGTACACCAAAGTTAGCGCGCTAGCACTTTGCTGGTTAAAATTTGCCACTCCAAGAAAGAAGGAAAGGCTGTGTACACAAATTGGAGATCGTGCCCGGGCCGAGGCAGCGAGCAAGCAGGCTAACCTAGAGAAAGTGCCGGACCAGGGCAAGCATGTGCGAGTGTGAATAAAGCGGCTAGCTCTGCCGATCGCGGCGAGGCTATATATGTTGACTTACCATTGTGAAGTAAGAAATTATTACTATAATAATAATAATCTTTATTATGTCGTTCATAAGTATAAATATAAACAATTATATGTGGATTTCTGCTAAATCAAACCCCACATACTGTAATTCAATTTAAAAAATATAGAAAAATAATATACGATTTAAGGACATGATGTTAAGCGAGGGGCCTTGGGAGGACGGAGAAGATGCAGACGACATGTGGCTAAAGATGGCAACATGTGTTCGGAAGGTGGCTTCAGAAGTGTTTGGCGTGAGTAGGGGAGGAAAACAAGAAGCGAAAGACACTACTAGAATATCCAGAATTTTCCATGTTTTTCTTGTAGAAGGCATCGTACTCATCTAACTCCTGTGAGAGACATGAATTATGTATCTATATGCTTACAAGAAAAAACAAGAAGAGAATCATTCCACAAACAGAGGGTGACCATAACAGTACACATGCCAGCACCCCAAAAATTATTTGTTCCAGTTTGTGAGGGTAAAGTAAAATCAAGACATACCAACCTAATATTACATCACAAATCCCTAATGGGCCATGTCGTGCATGCCATCTAGTGAGGACAGGGTGGAATCGCTTCAAAAAGAAATCACCTGTTCACCACCATTACTACTCTATCATGCAACTCCTTGCCTCATTACAAGCATAAGCACATGTAGTATCATGCAATAAGTGAATGAAGTAAACTTTTCTGCCTGTTATTGCCCCTGGGTGCCAAGGAACAGAAGGAGAAGCTGTGAACAGGGGATAAAAGACAGGAAAGCCTTGAATACAGAAAGGACTCAGAGAAGGACAGGAAGAAAAGAGGTGGACTTCTGATTATTTGGGGACAAGTTGGCACACACGAGGTAGGAAATGCTCACTTCCTCCATATTTGGTCAGCTACGCCAACTTAAGGCAATTTTTAGCTTTCCTCCTATTCATTCGCTACAAAAATTTAGGGTGCTATAAAACCCTATATAATACTTAATAAGAATAAAATTTGAGCTGAAATGCCAATATGTTCTGCAAAGTGAGGTAAACACTAAACAGTACAACTTCATATGGCCACACAATGTCACAACAGAAATGTTTTGGTTCATTTTACACTCATAATTATCTCAATCAATGCAATCTACTCCTTTGTAAGATTTGTATTTTTTGTTCCTCCATGCACAGGTGGGGTTTTAAATTAAAATTTTGTGGGATGATATAGGGCCACATATATTTTTTTTAAAAAAATACAATACGAATTTGTCATCTTTATTTCTCATAAAATTCCATATCAATATGTTTAATTTATTATTATATACCATAGGCTTTCAAAATAATGATAAATAAATCATAATGTATTTTTTAAAAATAATTTATGATTGCCTCAATTATACCACAAACTTTCAACTTAAAACAACATTTGTTGCATGGAGAAACAAAAAAGACAATCTTACGAAGGATCGATTAAGATAGTTGCTGGTGCAAACTGAACCAAAACATATTTAGGGGGTTATCCAGACTTTGTCCATACTTGAGGGTGGGAATTTGGAGTTTTTCCTTTATTAGCTTATAATTTAATCTTTTCTAGCCTTTATCTTTAATTATTTTACTTATAACATTCTTCCTTCCTCTTTCCAATGGCCATGCACAACATCAGTCTGCGCTGCAAGTCAACACTATCCATATCCTACTCCTGCATTTCACTGCACAATCTTGCAAGATGCCCCAAAGAATTTCTTTTTTTCCAGTCACTATGTTATTCTTCTGACCAACCAGATTGGAACAAAATATGTTCAATGTGAAAGTTCCATACGGCAGATTGCATTTTGACATGACTTCAAGGGTTACTGTTTCTTGTGAAAAAATGATTTTACAACCCCCAGAATAAGGATATTAACATGGTTTCACCTCTAGCCTACCCCAACTAGCTTGGGACAAAAGGCTATGTTGTTGTTGTTGTTGTTGTTGTATATATTAAAAGAGCACCATTATTAGATTGATCATGAATATATTTCATAGCTTATATATTCTTTTAATGTAAACATATATTTTACCATGTGTGTTGCCTCTAAAATTGTTTATGTTTCTCTTTATGCATTGGATCGGATGTGCACCATCAAGGTTATTTTGAACCTAGTTTCTCCTTTTTTATATAGATAGTGAGGTTCATGGT
The DNA here is from genome assembly GCA_900205405.1 of Echinochloa crus-galli. Lineage (NCBI taxonomy): Eukaryota > Viridiplantae > Streptophyta > Magnoliopsida > Poales > Poaceae > Echinochloa > Echinochloa crus-galli. The sequence continues at coordinate 4,552,265 of OAMR01000022.1, read as the reverse complement.
ACCGTGTACGTGCACCCCACGCACGGCGCCAGTGGGCAGCTATATATGGTGCATATAATAAAGGCAACGTATTAGTGAAAACCAACCCCTCCGTGTAAACTTTGGAAACCGCAATACGATACACACGATGTTGATCCAATGGGCCTCCCACCTCCCACGCATGCCCCCATGCATGCTGGTTTGGAAACCACAATCTGATCCACACGATGTTAAATCTAATGAGCCTCCCGCCTCAGCTCCCATGCATTCCCCCATGCATGCTGGTTTGCACGGAGGGCTTGGTTTGCACCGGATATGTCCCCTATAATAAAAATATGTAAATAAGAACATGTACAACGTTGTATATAGACATTATTTATCTAGATATAGACTTTTTTCGTTTGTCACATAAAGACAGCAATAAATATAGATATAGCTCATACACCGTGTTGCTAATTAAATTGTCGGTTCTAAGTAACTCTATACTTCATTTAGATGACACATACAATGGTTGTCGGGTGGTTGTACGTGTTGTTTCTCGCTCGATCACAAACTCTCAGTTGCATGGTGCGTGTCTCTCGATTTATTTTTAGCTGGAGTATCTATTCATTAGCCGAATATATAATGATCGCTATAGTAGACACATGACTAAAACACCTGGAGTTAGCTAATCAAGGTCTCAAGCTACTCAGTCGTGCCGAGTACGTAGTTCTGACGAAAGTAAAACACAAATCATTTTTCATATTCATATTGGAATGTCAAGATACAATTACAACTAACTAACAAAGAGGTAATTAATTAATAAATTCCATCAATCCAATACAACCAACGAGGAATTCAAGCTAATACGTCTGAAAATCCAGACATACATACACACAGCTAGACGAGTCGACTGATTGTATAGCATACATGCAGCAGCATATGCCAATGCAAACCATTAATTCATTACTCGCAGCTGAGCGGCAGGTGTGCAGGTACTAGAGCAGCCGCGGTGTTCATGTTCCGGCCTTGGGTCAAGAACCTGAGTGGCTCGCATGTCACCTTGACGTCGTACAGCCTCGTCCTCGCGAAGCCGACCTTGAACCTCACCACGGTGGTGATCATCACGGAGAAGCTGCTCCTCATGTTGCGAGTGAACTCCTGCGCAAACGTGCCAGAACCCACGATCATCACGGCGGCGCTGATCGTGGCGTTGCTCTGCGTCGGCTGGATCATCGGCATCTTCTCCGGCGCCGTCACGTTGGCCCTCATCCAGTTCGCCCACTGGGGCCCCGTGCTGTTGCTCAGCTCCACGAACAAGCTCCGGTACACCACCGTGGCGCGCCGGCTGGGGTTGTCGGCGATGATGGCGAGGGAAATGATCCTCGCGGCGGCGCCGCTGGTGGTGTTGCTGATCATCTGCTGCTGCTGCTGCTGCAGGCTGCTGCTTGCCTCGGCGATGGAGAACTTGATGCGCGCCGGGCTGAGCATGATGAAGAAGGCGGTGACGAGGACTGACACGGCCAGGATCGTTGTCAGGGCCGCCAGGATGAAGTGCTTGATGGTCATGCCGCCGCCGCCCTTGGATTTGGATCCCGCCGTCGCTGGAGACGAAGCCGGTGGAGACGGCGCCATGTGTGCGATCGAGCGGCAGAGAGTATGTATGTACGTGGTTGGGTGGAATCAAAACCTAATAGCCTAGAGTGCTAGCTGCTGCGGCCGCTGCTGCGTTTTTAATACTACACTACTGATGGGATATAATTGGCTAGATTCACTCTGTCACAGCTTCGAAGGAATATAATTGGCTTCGCCAGTAAGCTAGATTCACTCTGTCACAGCTTTATCATTGATACTGATGGGGAAAAAAAAGAAAAGCATTAATTCTGTTTGCAGTTACTTTATAAAGCGCCACAGTAGTCAGGAAATGGAAGGATAACTAGAATTATAGATATTGTTTTGGTCATTTCCTAATGATAGAATTTGGACTAGCCAACTGAACATTTCCTAATAGTAGAACTAGGTGATACCCCGCGCGTTGCTGCGGAATTTGTTAAACAAAATTTTAAAGTGAAATGTGAAAGTATAAACACCAAAGTGATTGCATTGCAACGTTCTCTAGTAAACATTATACATGGAAGTATGACTGATCATACATGTAATTTGTAATTGCTACTCACAAAAACGTGGTCACAGAAAATTGGTTGAAGAATAAATAGATGGTCTAGTGGATGATGACATGGCTTACAGTGGATAGTGCTATGACGCATAGTGGATGATGATGTGGAATGGTTGCATGTTGAGAGAAATCTAACCATGCTTGTTAGTGGGTACCAATTATATAGGTTATATAGATATAGATTTGCAAAAACCACCCACCCATATGTGTCTCATGGAATTTGCAAAATGGGGTGTTTTTTTCAATAGAACTTACATTAGTCATTCTTAAGTTACTGCATTATAACACTTACATTTTAAGAGCAAACTTGTGTAACACCTACCGAAAGAATGTTGGGATTACCGAAAGAATGACTGAGAGCTTAGACATTGTCACACCGACTTTCTCGATCTGTTTGCAAAAGAAAATTCACTGCAACGTGACGAATAAATCTAATAGGTGAAATCAGGTAGTGACAATGATTGCATAGAAAAATCACTGCAATAAACAATCTTGACTCAGGTAGTTTATTAACCCGTCCCATCTAGATTAGTATAAAATAGGTGAAATCAGCTAAATGTGTACGCATGTAGTTTTTGCAACAAGCTGAGTAATAATAGGGGTAGTCATCTTCAACAGATCGAATGGCTTATCATATATGGGGAAATCTAAAACTCTCCAGTGATACATGTGGGTGGTTTTACAATATTACATTTCCTCAATAAGATATATTGGACGGGCTGCTTGCATTCCGGATCAAATAATACCAGTCCTTGTTCTTCCAGAAGTAAATTCCCCAGATTCGACAAGACAAATAATCATACGTAAAGTAAGCGCAAAGCATTCTTCAGTCGATCTTGTCACCTTTAGCTCACCTTTCTTTATTCTTTCCTCCCTTTGCCGGGTTTAGACAGATCATTCTCCAGTCGTTAGAAGTACGTGCTGTGTGAAGGCCTGTGTATATGATGCTATGACTTTATTAGTAGGAAAAGATCTTAATTAACCATGTGTTGTCTAGGTGAGATGGCAATGGACAAAATCACTATATAGTACGTACGTAATAAGTTATTAATAAGTGGTGAAACATATTTTTAATTAAGAACTTGTAAAGCCCACACCTTATGTCATTCGATGCTTGAAATTCCTCCGTGTAGTCCATTTTGTTACAAATGCCGACGCATATATCCTCCACTGATCCACTCAGTTTTTAGGCGCTGCTGGACGCATTCCTTCCTAGACGCGCGCGTCCATAGACACATCATATATTATTACACTTACACTACTAGCAGCGCGCGCTAGCTGTATTGAATTCAGTATATGCATGCAACAATGGCAGCGAACAGCAGCGCCGCCGAGAAGCCAAGTTTCCGGTGGCTAGACTTGGCCCGCTACGTTGTGGCCTCGGTGGTTACCGTGCTCATCGTCGCCGTCATCTGCAACGCCATCAAGGTGATCCTCCGCCCCGAAACCATGTACGTCTCCGTCCCGGGAGGCTCCGTGCCGGCGACGGCGATAAGCTCGGACTCGCCGCCGAGCTCGGCCACGCCCACGCCGGCGCCGCGCGTGGCCTTCGCCATCAACCTCCGGACGCAGAACCCCAGCGGCCGCGCCGTGATGTACTACGTCAACGGCACCGTGTACCTCTTCGACAAGAACACGACGGAGTCGACGAGCACCCCGGAGGACGACTCCTTCGTCTACTTCCGCATCCACGACGTGGCCTTGCTCCAGGGGAAGGCAGTGGACTCCATCCTCCATGTCAGTGCGAGGAGGGCGGCGATGACCCCGTACTACTTCGACCTGCTCCACGGCAACAATGGCAGCCAGATCGCCGGCGTGACGCTGCGGCTCGACGGCGTCCTGATCACGGAGGCCGTGTCAGGGAGCAACAGGACCGGCCGTCCGACCACGTACTACTGCAGGGAGCTGCTCGTCGGCGGTGATCCGGACGACGAAGCCTTCAAGGGCAGGCCGGATGTGACTTGCAGTGGCGTGATGCAGGCCAGCAGCAGCAGCAGCACAAGCCATAATCATGTCCTTTCTTGGTTGTTCTACTACATGCTTGTTGCAAGCATGGTTGCGTTGATTCATCAAACCGATCCGGATGATGAAGCCTTCAAGGGCAGGCCGGATGTGACTTGCAGTAGCGTGCAGGACGTACAGCAGCAGCAGAAGCCATAATCAATGTCCTAATTTCTTGGTTGTTCTATTACATGCTTGCTGCAAGCATGGTTGCGTTGATTCATCAAACCTAGCGCTTGTGATTTCGATTCCGATCCTTCTTTGCTTAGCTTGTTTCCATGTGTAGTGTACTGGGCTAGCGCTATATATGATGGAGCTTGGTTTAATTTGGCTTGCTTGCTTGGCGAGTATGTGTACTCGATCGATCATCGGATGTACGCGTTTTCTTTTTCTTCTGCTGTATATTTATTTAATTAGCTTGATTAATTGATCTGTTTTCCTATGTTAATGAGTAGTAACAAATGTACTAATCATTTTAAATGTTTATAAAAAAAATTCCTTTGGGTTATTCTTATACGCAGTCTAATGTGTTATGTGTTCACATATCTGCTGGTTGATTGGACTGTATAAGAACTGGGCAAATATTCCAAATGAACCAAGTGATGAATTCAACAAAATAATTAAGTTATTTATTATTAGCTAGTTCTTGACATGCTGTATAACTATGGGCTATTATATTATCTCTCAATGTAAGTGCAAGCAAGTCCCCAAAAAGAGTGCTAACTAAAAATCATTGATGATCAGTAAAAACGAAAATCTACCTGCTCCCGCTGAATAACATCTATATCCCCACATTCATGCAAACCAAATCACGCACCTACAAATCCCTCCATTCTTAACATCTCCATAATACTAGGAGCTGTGTGTTCTGTCTCAACGTTGTTGATCCAAAAACCAAAGGATGATAAGATTTGAACAATGTAAGAATGCATGCTCGAGAAACTTGGGTCACCGATGAACGGTCGCCACTTGAACGCCTACAATTGAGCGACAAAACAATTTGCAGAGAGAGAACATCCTTGTATTATATTTGTATATACTTCAATTAATATGACCACGTACAGAACCATTCTATATGTGTTTTGTTTCGCTAATTTGACATTCTTGATAGAGAGACCTAATTAGGTCGGCTGTTGGCTTCAACGGTATCCACTCTTTCATGGTCTCACTAGATATTTAGGGTCGGGGGGATATCAAACAAAATTTAACTGTAACTAGCCATGGAAGTTTTAGTTCTACTACATTTTAACAATTTTCATGTCTTTAGGTACCGAGCCGTCCGTGTCTGTTGGAGAGGCAGTTGTGTCTAGCACCAAGTTGTTTCTGGTGATTAGGTAAGGCAACATATATATCATCGGTCTTGACTGATGCACAAGTGCGAACTCGGTCAGTTTTAAGGTTTCTTGTGGTGGGACATGCCCACCAAGGTTTGAGTCATTGACTCAGCGTTGGTGTCACATTTTTCTGGATTTATTCTAGGATTTAACTGGCGCTTTTTTCAATAGTTGGCGACATGCTTGTTGACTGCGAGACACATATGGTGACTTTGTCAATCTCGAGATTTACTGGTCCAGTCTCTTGGAGGTGCTCATAGGATAGGGTTTACGTGCATGTATTCATAGGAATGGGTGTTTATGCATTGTGAGTGTCTATGTCTATACTGACAGATCCACAAGTAAGAGGAATCACCTTTTGAATGGGCTGGGTGTGGTACAAGTATAATTCTACCAGACAAGGTCTAAAACTGCACATATCTGTTAAACAGATATAAGTGCTCAACTTTAAAAAGGTGTGGTGGAGATGTATTTTTTGGTTAATGTGATATGCGTAGTTCTTCTAAATATGAAAGAAAAGGGCCCTGCAAGAACCAGCAATCCCATCTGTAGAACTGTAGACATGTATGATAAAAAACTCAAATAATAGAGACGATGGACCCGGCCAATTTATCAAAAGAGCTGACAGCGGCAAAGGCATATACTCATCTTCTCCACTACGTGAGACAGCAAATGGGAATCGAGAACCTTGTTTTTTTCCTTTTTTTTAAGGGACCATCTGTATACAAGTATGACTATAAGAAAAGAATAGAAACCATGGCCCCCGCCAATTTATCAAAAGATATATGACAGTGACAAAAAGGTATATACTCCCATCACTACATAAAAAACACATGTCGGTGACGAAGGATAAGTAACGTCAACCGCGACACATCACTACTGACGACAAAACAGTACTAATTGATTGACACATGAATGATGTCACTAATTAATGACCGATGTTTTGCAATTTTCACCAAGATCTGTTGATTTGAAGTTTGGATTCCTGGGCCCTTAATTAAATGTTTGCATCTCCCATCGTGTCCTCTCCTTTTCCTCCCCTTTTGCTACTATTTGGACTATGAATTGCAATCATCAGTTTTCATCTTTCTGTTAAATCTTTGAGCAAGACGGTTGTTCTTAGATTAGATTTGGTACTAGCTAGGTTTGTCTGATCTACTGCAAGATGTTATAGATCTAGTGTAATTCTATGAAAAAATTATTGCATGCTTAATCACACTATTAGGTACTTGAAAATAAAGAATTAGTGTTTTTTTGTGATTGTAGATGGCGTATAAAAGTTGGATGTATCTCGAGACTGTCCATTCCCAGAGTACTTGAACAGGTTGAAGTCTTTCATGGATGCCAACGATATGAATTGTTAGGGTAGTACAATAATGTATAGTCCTCTCCAATTGCAATCCCACGACGTACTTTTTTTGGAAAAGGGAAGCTTTATTGATCTTAGACAATTACATCGAGGTGATACAATTATATAAGATCCAACCCGGCCTCTGCATAACTAAGATGCACACAGCCCATGAAAAATAAAAAAAAGGAAATAAAAAATGAGAGCACCAAGACCTAGCAAACTACCACAAGCGTCTTCTTCATCCGCGTCACAAACCAAAGCAACTCTTGGACTTTGAAGTAGGCTCCCAAGACAATGCCTCCAACGAGGAAACGACACGCGCACGCGCCGACATTGTAATGACCCAACCAATTAAGACCAGATCAAATGTTTTCACGAGGGAGTAATTCATCTTAATCCAAATAATGCCTTCAACAAGGTCACTGCCAGGCTCAACCAATTAAGGTCAGACCTAGGAATTTCTTCTCGGACCGGTGAATTAGTAGCAATTACCACCACGACCAAGTCTCGTATTGCTTCCCCCTTCTTACCAGGCCAATGCTTCCATATAGACCAGCCTTGACCCACTTAGACGGCAACGATTACTTCAAATCCGGTAGACCATCTGAATTCGTAACCTGAGATACTATGCTGCAAAGTAGCCACTGGGTACCCGTGCATAATCCACCAGTAATAAATTACAGATGAAATCCGTCTTCGAGTAAGAGAATCCGCGAACGAAGCCAAGGTGACTCATGTCTCTTGATCTATATGAAAAGTAAAGGCGAAAGTGAAGATGTCATCACCAGATGTAGTTGTAAAGTCTGGTGCTATCCCTTCCAACACCAAGGCCGAAGGCGCATCTGCCAGAGAGGAGTCACCATTGGAGGTCAAGCCGACGTCAGATCCAGAAGACGCCGTTGTCACTGGCCGTCGCCGCCACCTCCGCAATCTCCTCCCGGGGTCAGCCCTCGCTGGCCGCCCATGCGCCGTTCGCGGCCACGCTCTTATACACATCTAGATGTGTATAAGAGACAGGGCCAGATCCGCCCGCAGCCAGTCGCCGGCCGCCGCCTTGTTCGCCCGGCGCCCCCTAGCAGCGCGCCGCGGCCCGACGCCGCCATCGCCGACTTCCAAAAACGCGTGTGCCCGTCCATATCCGCACGCGATGGCCGAGCAACTCCCCGCCGCCACCGTCCCGGGGGTCGGCCGGGCTTCCGGCGTCGCCCTCTGGTGGCGGCGAGGTGGGGTGGAGGGGGGAGGGAGGAGGCGGCGGTGGCTAGGGTTTTAGGCTGTCGAAGCGCGTCGGCCAATGTTTACACAACGTACTATAGAACGTTTACACGCATTTGATCATGCGTAGATTCAAAGAAAAATATACGTGTTGAAAAAATACGGCAAGAAAGCCCTGAACGAAGGGGAATGGACGAGAGAACTTTGTGCAGCAGTCTGTACATGCAAATAAAATAATTTGTCTTCATGATTGAAAAAAAACCAAAATACAATACATGTGGAAAATTTACATACCTCCACTCCACGTATACATGAGGACCATGTGTGTCCGAGGGACCAAGTGGATGGTCGCTTTCCTTGTGATGAGTGATTGACAACGTTGTGTGGACTGACGTTCGCCTTGGCTCAAGTATTGCAGGTGTAGGATGCGGCTTGGTTTGCATTGGTGCAGGTGAAGAACAGACGCGAAAGGTCTTAGCCGGAGCGGCCTCCCAGGAGCGGAGAGACAAGTAGGCTTGGTTCGAGGGACCCGGTGGCCAATGGGATCAAGTGCGGTTCACATGGTGCAAGAACAAGCGAGGCAACGTGGATGAAGGTGATCGGGCCGGTACATTGGGCGCTGCCGAGTCAAGGAACGAGGCAAGACCGAGTAGACCGTCCGGGAGCCGGAGGTGAAAGACTTGGCGTGCTCGATTTGAAGTTTTGTGGATGAACTCGAGTTTGTGGTGTTCTTCGGTTCGATCCAAAATTCGTCATGTATACTTGAGCTTTTTCGGATCTAGCTCGTAGATCTATTAGCCCTTGGGGTTGTGAACGATTGGCTTAGTTTCGTGCGAATCTATGGAGTATTTTGATAGATCAATTCGTGGTTAGGTTAAGTGTTCTCGTAGAGTTCTTGCTCTGTTCTTCGGTTTCTTCTCTGTTTGATTCGCAGCGTAGCGAGCAGCAGCGATTTGCGAGGCGAGCAGCAGCAGCAGCTCGCGCAGCAGAGCAGGCCGGCGCGGGGGTGCTCGGCCCAGGAGTGCCAGCAGGCCACGCGCGCAGCAGCGCTGCGCTCTGCCACGCAAGGCGGTGCATGCGGCCCAGTGCTGCAGCTAGCAGCGAGGCGGACCAGGCAGGCCAGCAGCTCGTGCGGCCCAGTGCGGGGAGCAGCCCAGGCGCCAGCTGTGCGTGGCCCACGAGCAACCAGCAGGAGCGGCCCAACGCACACAAGCAGCTGCAGCGGCAGGCCGAAAGCAGTGGCACACGCACATGCAGGCTGTGCAGGACCAGAGCAGCGGCAAGTCCAAGGTGTGAGTATGTCGTGTGTTAGCTTATTCCTTGCATGCTAGTTTAGTTTATAATTATTTAATCTCTGCTTGCTACAATGTTCAATGATTAGTCAATCTTTACTTGCTGTTTAGCTTTTCAATTTAGCTTTGCTAGTTGCTGTTGGTTGCTGATTGGTTTAGTGTGCATCTAAATGAATGTTTAGCTTAATCTTTGTGCAAGCTTTATTTAGTGCTCTTGTTAATTGTTTTGCTTCTGCGATGCTTTGAGAAATTCCTAGTCGTTCCTAGGGTGAGCTCGTCACTAGTTGACTTGCGTCATCTTGACGATTAGAAGAGAGGCGCGTCGGAAGTGATTTTGGGACATAGGCCGAGTTTCTTTTGAGAGAAATTTTTATCGGCTCCCATTCACTCCCCCCCTCTCTGGTCGCCGTATCGATCCTTCAATTGGTATCAGAGCTTGGTTAAGGATCATTCCAACTTGACCGGTTTTGTGATCCATAGGGCGACGAGAAAAGGGCGTTTTTGCTTGAGGTTTTGGTTTGCATGATTTGAGCTTGTTTTTGGCTAATCCTAACCGGTGCTTTGAGCCATGGCACCAAACTCTTCCTCTTGTGTGTCTTTGCCTTCAGAGATTGGTGTGATGGAGAGTGCTTCGGGAGATGACCGCAAATGGAGGAGAAAGTGCAAGGAGTTGGAGAAAGATAAGGAGGCGTCGGCTTTGATTCGGCTTTTGGTGGCTCAAGATGATGATCTTCAAGACAAGCTTATGAAGAGAAGCAAGGCCAAACTCACCCAAGGTATCATTAGCTTGTTCACTCGCCTTTGCGCCTATGATGAGATGAATGTGGAACTTAAGAACTCATCTTTGCCATGCAAATCTTGTGATGCTTTGCTTGTTGAAAATAAAATTGTAAGAGAAGAAAATCTTGAATTTGCAAATGATGTTAGTAGCTTGCTTAAAGAGAATGATAAATTGAGTTCATTTCTTGCATGCTTGCAATCTGAAAATAACTTGTTGAAATATAATTCTTCTATGCCTTTGCAACTCTTGTATTGCTTTGAATAATGATCTTGATAAGGCTAGAGATGAGATTGCCTTGTTGCAAACAAATGCTTGTTTACCATGTGTTTCTTGTGAATCCTTACTTGCTGAAATTGATAAATTAAAATTGACTCACACCACTCTTGTAGAACAACTTGAGCATGCTAGGGCTGAAATTTGTAAGATGAAGTCTATGCCTTGTAGCATGTGCTCTTTGGCTCTTGATGATAATGTTTGCCTTACTTCATGTGATAATCATGTTGATATGCTTGATGTGAATGATGATATTTGTTCATGTGGTCTCATTTGCATATCATGCATTGAATTGGAAAGTGAAGTGTTGGCTTTGAAGAAAATGCGCGATGATATGAGCGCTAAGTTGGTTGTGCATGATGAGATGAGTGCCAACCTTGAGAAAGAAAATGAACTCTTGCGTACCACATATGCTAAGTGCATTGAGAAGGAAATTGAAAATTTGAGAAATATTCCATGTGGTACTTGTGAGCGCCTCAAATTTGAAAATGAGGTTTTGCGCACAAGATGCAAGAGTTTTTGTGCTAAGGATTTGGATTCTCGCATTTCTTGTAACTCCGATGTTGATGCTTCTAAAATTGCTTCTTGTCAAGCGGAGTTGACTTCTTCTCTTGAGCGTGAGTTTGTGAATGGTGACACTTGTGCTAGTGCTTTAGATAGCTCTTCCATAGCTATTCCTAAGCTTGTTGCTTCTTCGGGTGATGCCCAAAGGACTTCTCATGACAAGGGTGCTTCTCATATGTTTAGAAATCAATCCCCTAAACCAAAGTTTCATTGCACCTTTTGTGATAAAGAAGGGCATACCATTGAGTTTTGCTTTCGCCGTGTCAAGCACGAGCGACGTGTGCGTGCCAAAGCTTTTAAGAAGCTACGTAGCCTTTCTCATGGCACGTGTGATTCTAATGTAGGCACCAAGTCAAGTGTTGGGGTTAATGCTTCTTGCTCTAAGTCCCAAGGGACTTCTCACTTACAAGAGAATGGTGATTTGAACACTCGGACCGTGCCTCCCGATAGGCCTTTGTAACATTGCTCTCATTGTGGGAAGGATGGGCATCAAGAGAGTTTTTGCTACCGCCGTGCAAGGAAAATGCGGAGAGCTTGTGCTTCTAGGCCTTTGGTTGTTCATAGCCCTTCTCATGGCATGAGCACTTGTGAGCCTAAGAAGGCACAATTTATTGACGGGTTTTATGATTCCTTTTTTAGTGAGTTAGGTCGTGCTCGTGGACATGCTTCTAGTGCTTCTGGTGTTGGTCCATGACACGGTTCTCTTGGTGCTTGTGTTGGTTCTTCTCTTAAGACCTCGAGGGATCATTGCCTTTTTGCTAGTGGTAGCACTCGTTCTTCTTCTCGGGTTGCTCCTTTGAGGCATGGTTCCAAGAGTGTTCAAAAATCATCGCATTTGAGTCAGCATTTGCATCATGCTAACCCACATGATAAGTTGAGTGCATCTTTTACCCGTGTGACCAAGGTTTGGATTCCCAAGTATATGCTTGCTAACCCTTCGGGATCCAAGACTCGGTCTTCTTTGTCCCCTTGTGTGTAGGTACGGGGACGCGATTGGAGAACATGAGCTCCATGATACTTGGTTTTTGCACTTGGTGTGATCAAGGCAAGTTGGTTCTCCACATCGCTTTGTATGGCTCTTGAAAGCTTTTGTACACATGTATAGTGAGTTTTCCTTTCCCCTTGTGCTCACTTGTATACTTGTATCATGACATGTTTTGTGTTTTTTGCTTGTGTATATACCATGGTAGGCTAGCCACATTGTTCTTGATAGCTTGGTGATATTGTATACCTTATCTTGCTATCATTTGTACTATATCTTGGTGGATTAGTCATCTTTCTTGTTAGTGTGTGATCCTCATGAACATATTGCCATGCTTTACCATATGCTTGTACCATTGCAATTGGCATGTTGTTCATTTGTATCATTCTAGTTTGTATCTTTGTATAGATGCTTTGTGCCTTGTTGACATGTTTGCTAGCCCAACCTTTTATTCATTCAATTGAAATCATGTTACAATGCTTTAATTCCTCTCATTTGATATCATATATGCATTGGGTAACATGAGTTGAGCTTCATTGTGTTTTTGGGCTTGCTTTGTCTTCAGGTTTCTTGTTGCTCCTTTGGTTTCTTTTCTTTTGATTGGTGTTGGAGCGTTTCTCTTCTTTTGGTTTTGAGTCCCCTTCTTTTCCTAGTTTTTAGTTTGCTAGGTGTCTTTAGTTGAGGGGGAGTTCGGCTTTATTTGAGGGGGAAAATTTTTATCGGCTCCCATTCACTCCCCCCCTCTCTGGTCGCCGTATCGATCCTTCAATACATGTTTTCCTTTGGCTTTCTTTCTCATGATAATATTCTCGCAAGAGTTAATCTGATCAAGAGGACAAGAGTCGACGATTTTTCGTGCTCAGTCTGCTTGGAATCAGAAACAGTGTTATATCACTCACCTGTTTTTTTAGTGTTGTGTGGCTAAATGCAGTTGGCAAAAAGATGCCTTCTATGTTTAACGTCTTAGTGGGCTTTGATTCTGAATCAATCGGTTGCCCACTTGCCCCGGTGGTGGATCAGCAACAAATTAAAAAAAATGCTATGTTTTCAATATGTGCAATTCAGCAGTTTTCTGGAGTTTACGGAAGCTACGGAACTCTTTGCGTGTGTTGTCTTCAGAAAAAACAATGGAGAGATGCTCGAGGGCTGTTCAGCAAGGTGGCGAGGATGCTGAGGCATTAGCAGCCACTAGCTAGTAATCGTTGCCCCCTCCCTTGAGGTGTCATCATCACCACTTCGGTGGATCGCGGAGCATTGATGATTCTGACATCAAGAGTTTCTAAGAAGACAATGATGTGAATAGTTGTTGTTGCACGAGTATAAGTTTGAAGCATGGACGTAGAAGAAGTTGGAAACTTAGTCTTTCTAACTTTCTTTTTTAGTCTTTTAAGCTTCTACTGTGTGGTGTGTTTCTCAATCTTGAGAATTAGAGTCTAAAAACTCTTGTAATGATTGGCTATATATATCCAATAGAGGCCGGATGTTTTTATCCTTTATTAAAAAAAGCTAGTAATCGTTGCGCAAATTAAAGAGTGGGGAACTGGCCAAAGGCCGGTGGACGTACACATGCATACACGTGCTGGAGTAAAATACAAGAAAGAAGCTCGATCTCCAAGACTCCAACTATGCTGGAGGGAACCTGGTGGAACAAGGGCCATCAGGTGTAACAATCTCCATTTAGTTTCCTAATAAATATTTTTCAATACCTAGATAATGAGGGATATTTCATTATTTTTTTGTACTTATTGGGGGTTGCTTTTTCACTTCCCTAATAATCTCATATTCTCATCCCAATCCAACTATCCTATTGGAAAAGATCCAACTCCTACTCTACTACTTGAGGAGAGTTGGAATAGATTATTAGTTGGAAGAAGTCCATTTTTGACCATCGAACTATAGCCGAAGTTGGATTTAGCCATCGAACTCGAAAACTAGGAATCTTTGGCCATCAAACTCTTAAAACCATTCACAATTGGCCATCGGGCGGTTTTAGAGGGTGGTTTCACTGTCCTGGCTGCCGCGTGGTGGCGGGCCCCACATGTCAACCCCATCTCTCTCCTCCCTCTTTTCTCCTCTCCCTCTCTTTTCTCTCCGCCACCTGCTGCTCCCCACACGTGACTGGCGGGGCTCCATCTCCGGCGCTCGTCAGTGGCCGTCCGCGGCCGTCGCTCCCGGAAAAGGCGGCGCACCAGCTGGAGACGTAGGCCACATCCTCCTCCTCCATCTTCGCGTCCCCCGCCCTCACCGCTGTGGAAGAAGTCGACCTCCACCGTGCGCCTCCGTGCTTCGCCGCGCGCTGCTAGCTCCGGTCGTGCTCCGCTGCCCCGCCACTAAGCCGCGCGCTCCACCCGCTGCCAAGCCGCGCGCTCCACCACCCGCCGTGGCGCTCCACTATCGCGCTTCCCCGCATCCATACAGCCCGCCGTCGCTGCGCGCTGCCCCCCGCCGCCTCTTGCTGGGCAAACCGCCCCCGCTGGCTGCAGCCACCCCACGCTGGTGTAACGCCCGCGTTTTTAGCCCTTTTAATTCATCTCATAAATCATCCGATAAAATGGTTTTCAAAATCTTTTTCTATCGTTTGAGCTCATTTTTTTTTGTTCATCCACAATGCATCCCAAAGCTTAATCTCTCCCTGATTGGTTAATCCTTCCAAATCATCACCAAACCCTTCTCCTTAATCCCGGTGCCCTCTCTCAGCCACCAACATGCTAATCTCTCTCTTTTCTCTCATGCACGTGCACACTATGAAACTACATGCAAGCTGTTGCAGCTTCCTAACTCCCTGAACCTGACGATGCAGCTCACATTGGATGCTCTGCTGCAGCACGCAGCTCTTGCGCACAGCCCCTCCTCGCCTTGCTCATCGCACAGCAAAGCACGAGCCGCATGCAAGCTACTGCCGTTTCCCACCGGCTCACCTCGCAAGGGCCTCGGATGCTCTACAGCTCCACGCGCCATTGCCGCTGCAAAGCAAAAGCCATGCGGCCGGACCCGCGACGTGACGTCTTGCTGACTACTTCAGCCTCGCTGCGTCCTCGCGTCGTCTCAGCACCATTGCCGCAGCTTGGCCACAAGCACCACCATTAAGGGCGACCTGCTGAGCGTTGGCACAGCTCCACCACAACACCAGCAAGCTGACGCCGCTGCACAGAGCACCCACGACGGCCTGCCGCACCCGTCGCATCGCCACGCCACCCATCGCTGCCGCACAGCCGCGCCTCTGCTCGCCGCAGTGCCGCCGCGCCATAACTCCCTCGCTGCTCCGCTCCGTCGTCTCAGCACGAACAGAGCATCGACCGCCGGTCGATCTCCTCCCTGGAGCACTTCTCCGCCGAGGTAAGCAGCTGCTTAGCATCTCCAGACCACCCTCCACCTTCCCCAGGTCTCGCCCCTCCCTTTCCCTTCCTGCTCCGAGCTCCCCACGAGCTTGCAGTACCGCAGCAATGGCCGTCCCTGGCCGAACTCCTTCCACCCCATCCCCACGACGAGAACCACCGAGATAGACTCCCCTCACCCTCCTCTCCCTCACCATGCCCTTGGATTTGAAAATGGTGGCCGGAATCGCCGCAACGGCGAAGCTCCATTGAGCTCCGGCCGCTGCGAACGAGCGCGCCGCCAGGGGACGTCGTGTTCCCTCTGCTCTGTTCTGTACCCCCTCCTCTCTTTAGTTTAGTATACTCCGTGTAAACCAGCAAGCCACCCACAAATACAGCAGCCCAATTACATTACGCAAGGCCCAAAATCCATTCGAACCAATCACACGGAAGCCAGCCCGAGCAGCCCACCTTTAGTTTTGTAATTCCATTTTCGGAATTAATTAAACAGCCACTTTGCAAATGCAATATCTCCCCCATTCTAACTCCGATTCACTTGATTCTTGTTCCTAAATTCTTCTAAAATCATAAGCCATGCATTCCAACTGTCCTCATCTCCAATTGAGCTCAACAAATAAAACTTTTTTCTTTTATTTATTGTGTGCTTGCTTGTCTGTGCCGTAGACCACGCTGTGAACGAGGAAGGACTCGAGGAGGAGCAGGGTTACGAGCAGGAGCTTGGAGACCAAGACCCCGGGCAGGAATCCCCCGAGGGTTGGGAGAACGGCAAGTGCAATCCCATCCTTTAATGCATATTTTGTCCTAGTCTTTATAAACACAACCCATGGCCTGTTTTATAAAACTTGCACGATTTATTGCTGAACCCGATTGGATAGCCATTCCTTAATTGTTATGACTGTTTCCTTGACCACCTAGATTAATGTTTGAATATGACAATGCTCTGTTTGAATGTTAATCACTGCTAGAAATGCTTAGGACTGGTGTACTGTTATACTCTCCATTAAAATCTCCTGGTGTTTACAAAAGCAACAACGTGTGTGCTTTAAAATGAAAAGTGAATTTTGGTGAATAAAATGAGTATCCGTGTGAGATGAGACAGACGGTATTTCTTGTGTGGAATGCCGAGGTGCGCTCGAGCCTTTGTGGTTGAGCATGGTGGGAGATGTCTGTCCTGTCACAGTTTTTGGGATGATGTTGATGTGTCATCTTGCCTAACCCATTTTATTGTACCACCACTCGACCGTTGTATGTGGCAACGGCCTAACATAAATCCCACTAGTTAAGCTGTTGGTTATGTGGTGTGCTGATGAGCAACATAGGGCCATGGAGCTGGGGATACGATCTATGTGAAATATGCCCCTGGGTAGAACCTCGTTGGTAGGTTGCTGACCCCTTGGTCGCTTCTGTAGTAACTTGTCAGTTTAGCTATGGTGGGTAATGGCTTTGAAAGGAGCTGCGCTGGCACTAAGGTGTTCATGTTGTGGTAGCCTACTTGTGGTTGTGTACACCTCTGCAGAGTTAAAACCTATCCGGATAGCCGTGTCCACGGCATTGGGCGAGTTATGGCTTGGTCACTTCACTAGTCCCCTGTTTTGAGTTAAGAATGAGAATGGTGAAAGTTGTTTTGGGAAGACCTTGGCTACGACAGATGGGAAATCTGGTAGCGTGAAATCTTGGTCTCAATGCGAGACAGTCAGTTTTATTCAATGATACAACTAAAAGAAATGTTTGCGAAAACCTTTTGATAAAATAAACCCCTGCATGTGTAAAATTTTGCTTTGCAGCAAAATAAACCATGAACCTGTCCTTGATTAAATTTCCCTCGCATGCCTCCGTTATACCCCTTCCGTGGATGTGGTTGTGCTTGCTGAGTACGTATGTACTCACCCTTGCTTAATTTTTTACAGAGGAGGATCCGGACTTTGTGCCCGAGGACGTTGTTTAGGGGGTTTCGTTCTGCACCCAACCTTTGCCTGTGAGTGTTAGGGTCACCCGCTTGAAGCTGCATGGATTTCCGCTCTGATGAAGACCTCTATGTAATCAACCTTTTTATCTGGAGTCTAGCTTTAGTTCTGTTTGTAGTGGCCCTGCAGTGCCATCGTCATCCGTAATGTTGTTTATGTACTGAACCATCTGTTGTAATAATGTGAACCAGCATCCTGGGACTGGTATTTGTATCACATTAAGTCTTCTCTTTCGAGGGGACGCTTCAGGTGGTATCAGAGCTGATAGGTTGGCCGTAGGACGTGACCCCTAGGATCGAGACCCTTTTTAGCCTTCTCTCACTAGGTTGCTCTTATCTAAATCCTTTTCTCCACACAAGTACTCACCGACGGCTTATCTGTTCAACCTTTGTTTACCCCTGGTTTCAGATGGCCGAGGAAGGATGGACCCAGGGAGTCTGCCCAGTCACACCTGGTTTCGCTAGCCTGTTGATCCCCGCGCTGGAACGCCTCGGCGTACCTGAACACCCGAGGTACTACAGCAGGGAGTATGAGCACCATGGGACCCACCGCTGCAGAGTGATCATTGTCGTTGCCAAGAGTGACAGCCATCCCATCGAGTCTTGGCGTGTGATCGCTACAGGGTTCAGGCACCAGGACACCTACCCCTTGGCCCTCAGAAAGGCTCTCCGTTACATGTGCGGAATCTTTGAAAGGCACCTAGTCCCCACACCAATGAGGTACTTCCCTCCAGTTGTCAGGAGCACCGTCTGGCGAGCCCGCATGAGGAACTTGGAGCAGCGCCGTCAAGAGGAAGCCGCCTTGTACCAAGCGGTTACCTACCTCAACTCCTTGGACCTGCTCTTTGACGAGCAGGCCGAACTCCTGAGAGAGCAGACCTCCCGGGCCGAACAAGCAGAGTTCTCGGTCCGCATGCAACAAGTTCGAGTGGCCCAAGCCGAAGCAAGAGCTGCCACTGCCGTGAGTAGCGAAGCCGTCGCCCAAGAAAGCCTCAGGCAAGCCCGGGATCTGCGCATTCAAGACTGGACCAGAAGTGGAACTCCTGTCCCAGCGATTGGAGAACCTCATCTCCTACTCGGAACCCCGGTCATGGCATGGGGAGAGGTCGTTGGAAACCCACAAGTATTGCCGGGGAACCCTGTTAGTCCAACTGCAACTGAAGAAGAAGGACCCTCTGAGCCGCCTCGAGCAAATGGAACCTTAACCGAGGCTGAACGTGCACGTCTCGCCCCGCCTGAAGAGCACTCCGCCCCAGAGGAAAACTCGCCCCGCGAGTAGACCTAGTACCAAGTGTTCGCTGGGGAGTGAAGCTAGTTGGTCCGATGATGGCAGAACCTTGTATCCGTAGTTGTAGCCCTCTTGCCATGCCTTGTACCCCGTCTTGTAGTGTACGTTAGTTTGGACCCGAGTGTTGTAACCCCTGTTGTTTGAATGAAACCATGTGTGCTTGTTTGTTAGCTTGTGTGTTCGTGTGCTTACCGGCAGGAACTTGTTCTGCCTTTTCAAAAATGCGAGCTAAAATAACTTAAACATCATCTTAACCCAATCTCACGAAGGCCTTGCTCAACCCGCAGATGGTTAACACTCGTGCTAGCGCCTCTCAGAGACGCGTCCCTCCTGCTGGAGGAGAGCAACCAGCAGGGAGAAGAGAGAACCCTGAGAATCAGGAAGTGGATCAGCAAGACCCCAACGGAGAAAACCAACCTATGGATCAGGAAGTCAATCAGGGAAGCGGGGAAAACCGGAATGAAGGACCGTTTGCTGTACCCCCACTTCCACCTGATTTCAACCTGGCACAAGCTTTGTACCACCACACCATGTTCATGCAGAATGTGTGGAATGCCAGCCACCGTCAGGAGACAGCCCGTAGGCCCAATGCGGGTGACAAGTTGACCAACTTTCTGAGAACCAGACCCCCCACGTTTGGAGGATCCAGCAATCCCTTAGAAGCAGATGACTGGCTGAGGGTTATTAAGAGGAAGCTTGAGCCGTTTGGATGTGGAGATCGCGACAAAGTCCTCTTAGCCTCCAATCAACTCATTGGAACTGCTTTAGCTTGGTGGGAGACCTACTGTGACGCTGCCCCAGACGAGTCAGCAATCACCTGGAAGGAGTTTGAAGAAGAGTTTCGTCGCTACCACATCCCCGATGCTACCATGAAGCGCAAGGCAGATGAATTCCGTGCACTGAAGCAAGGAAACAAGTCTGTGGAAGAATACACCCACGAGTTCACTGAGCTAGCCCGCTACGCACCAGATGAAGTGAAGACCGATGCTAAGAGGCAGGATATGTTCATCAAAGGGCTACACCCAGACCTTCGAGCTCTGCTAGTCTCCCACAACTTCCCTGACTTCAACATGCTGATGAACAAGACCATTGTCACAGAGAAGGCCAGAATGGATGCGAGGCAAGAGAACAAACGCAAGTTCTTGGAGAGCAAGAGCCGTCAGCAGGACCGCTCACAGAGACCCCGGAGCTCCGGCTATGCCGCACCCAGACCCCAGGCCCCTATGCAGTATAGGACCCAATCTCAGGCTACAGGCTCCCAGGCTCCCAATAATCAGTATAAGAGTCAGAACACCATGAGGCCCCCACAAAGCAAAGTCAGTCAGGTCACGACCAACAACAGCAATGCAAGAGCCTGCTTCAACGACGTCGTGAGACCGGACACTACATCGCTGATTGTCCATACCCGAAGAGCAAGCCTGCTATATCAGTCTACTCCAACTCCGTGAACGGGCCCAAGCCACCAGTGTCTGGAGCCAACCGTGTGCCTGTTCGCAGCACCAACACCGGCAACAACAACAACAACAGCAGCAACCAGCAGTCCTATGGACGAGACCGACGCGCAGGAGGCTCAAGGAGCACAAGGAGTAGTACTCGGTGAGTTCCTAGTCAGTTCAGCTTTGGCAACAGTATTGTTTGATTCTGGAGCATCGCATTCCTTCATATCATCCAGTTTTGTGGAAAAGCACAAAATACCTACAGTACTACTAAAGACACCCCTACTAACTCGAACACCGGGAGGCGATATTAAATGCCAACTAGGTTGTTCGCGGGTACGGATTCTTTTAAGTGGGGTAGAGTTTCTAGCAGACCTAGTAGTACTAGAGTCCAAAGGAATAGATGTGATCCTTGGAATGGATTGGTTAAGCAAGCACAATGGTCTCATAGGTTGTGCTGATAAGATAGTGTACCTAACCAACCCAGATGGAATGCGAGTGACCTGTCACACCAAAGGAAGTGGACCAGACCCTATGATCTTTAGTATGGAGGCAAAAACCATAGAAGGAGTTCCAGTAGTGAACGAGTACCCTGATGTTTTCCCTGAAGTCTTACCTGGAATGCCACCGGATCGGGACATAGAGTTTGCCATTGAGCTTGTCCCCGGAACCTCTCCTATAGCCAAGAGACCCTATAGAATGGCAGCCTCAGAATTAGCAGAGTTAAAGAAGCAACTAGAGGAGTTGCAACAGATGGGATTTATTAGACCCAGTTCATCCCCGTGGGGAGCCCCAGTATTGTTTGTCAGGAAGAAGGATGGGAGTATGAGGTTGTGCATCGACTACCGTGCACTAAATGATGTCACTATCAAGAATAAATACCCACTCCCTAGAATTGATGACCTCTTTGATCAGTTGAGAGGATCTAAGTACTTTTCCAAGATTGACCTAAGAACAGGCTATCATCAGCTGAAGATTAAAGGAAGTGACACCTCGAAGACCGCATTCGTCACCCGTTATGGGCAGTTTGAGTTCACAGTAATGCCTTTTGGGCTAACCAATGCACCTGCTTACTTCATGAATCTCATGAACAAAGTATTTATGGAGGAGCTAGATAAATTTGTTGTAGTCTTCATTGACGACATACTTATCTACTCCAAGAGCGCTGAGGAGCATGAACAACACCTGCGAGTAGTCTTGGAGAAGTTGAGAGCACATCAGCTCTATGCCAAATTCAGCAAGTGTGAATTTTGGTTAGAGGAAGTATCTTTCCTTGGTCACGTTTTGACCGCAGAAGGAGTAGCAGTGGACCCCGAGAAGGTAGAAGCAGTCTCAAACTGGCGTCAGTGGACACATATCATATATGGATGCATCGCCTCCTACCCTCTTAATCAAAAGGGAGACTGTTACTGTCTTGAACTGTCTTCATCAAAAGGGTTTACTTTGTCACTGTCTTGAACGTACTGTATGCCGTATCCGGGGTCTGCAGGGGCCAGCTGCTAGCTATCTAGTTTTAGTAGCGGACAGTGTGTTTTGAGAGAAAGCGAGTCACATGCATAGCAAGAAGTTAAAATAATGTCCTTAAATTTCATTTCTAAAAGATGGAAAAATGACTTATGCAACCTAGCTAGAGCCTAGAGGTCACTATATATTATTTTTGTCGAACGGACAGGCCGGAGAGTTGCAACGCGCCAACGCCATAGGCGAATACCTACTACAACAAGTGAGTACTCACATTAGCACTTAAATTTGTGTCTCTTCTCTCACTGCTAATTCACTCGAACACTGGATATATATATAGAGAGAGATATGATAATTATGCGACAAGCTCAAAATGAACACCCATCGTGCGTGGCAATGTACGAGTACAGTACTCAAATCGAAACCCTGTAAAGTGCAAATTTTAACTTGCTCTCCCGCACCGCCTTTGGTTCTCATTCGAAACTCTCTGGATAAAGAAACCCATTGCACCCCCACAGTCAGCTCCAGAAATCTTGTGGTTTTTGTATGTGCCAGGAAATTTAAAGTACTGCAAAATAAATCTAATAACATTGGCATATGTCCAAGGTATAGTATACGATACTTTGTGCTTTCAGTATGCACCAAGAAAAAGAATAGCTAGCTGTGAGCACTATGGATAGCGTGCATCAAAAGATCATTTGAGAGAGAGAGAGAGAAAGCAAATGGTCGATGTGGTCTGTCCAAGGTTGCAGAAACAAAGAAACGTGCGGACTGATTCTTAATTAGGTTGAAAGGCAAATTTCACATCTGCACTGCTTTTGTTAAAGCCTAATAAGCAAATTTCACATCTAAACAGGAAGAAACACGCACCTAATAAGAAAGAAAGGGCTGAAAGTGAAAAGATTGTTCTCTGACTCCATCTATTTTCAATCATGTGCATGCTTTTGTTAAAGCCTGGTAGCGTGCAACTTGCTAGTTCTCGAACAAATATTAAACCACCTCCCTGTTTGTGGGAGTTGAAAAACCATGACATCATACCGCTTGGCAAGAAAAAAAACTTCATACTGCTTCGCAAGAAAAAAAAACATGACATCCTAGCGCGCAAGGTGTTTCTTTGCCACACATCCCATATAACAATGAATTGCTAATAGCAGTGCAATATGTGCTTAGACAATATTCCGAATTTTAAGCAAACTTTACATTAAGTTTGCACGAATTTTGCAAGAACAGCAGAAGTAACAGCCGTTGCATCAATCAATGCATATAGCTGTTTATATTACACGTTTATGACTTTAATTTATTTATACTAAAAGGATCCTAGAGAATTGAAAACGTTTTCTACCAAAAAATCCACCCCACCCTCTCACAGAGGCCCCACCTGTCAGATTTTTTTTGGGGTGGGGACGTGGGAAAGGTGGGAAAAACTTGATGTTCCAGGCGCTTTTAGTTCATTCTCCGCAAAACTTTTTTCACCCAACGTCCCGCGCGTACCCACCTCCGGCCAGGTGGGCCCCTAACTCCCCACGTGCACACAATTATCCCGTATTGCTATTAGACAAAAGATTGAAGAGTTTTTCTCTATATAAAAAAAAGGCCAACTAACTCGAAAAATAATGTACCTATAAATTTGAGAATAGCTAAAGCTCTATATACACACGTGCGTGCGCACGTGCCGCGGCTGCTAGTAAGCCAAGAAATGAGGAAAACAAAATTCCGAAAGCACAATGTATAAATAAAATGTTCTGACATCAAGAACGAAACGAAACACATCATGACGCAATTCTATTTCGGAAGCTCCAGCCATGTGTAGAAAAGATCTCCATAGCTGCTGTCTCAAGCATCCCGCACCCCATAATCAATGTAGGTCTATTTTCCTTATGTAGTAAAGACCGTAACCGGGTCCAATGTGTTCCTTTAAATAGTACATGCAAGTAAGAATGCGCTAAGCCATTGTCAAATACCACTTCATTTCTGGAACTGGCTCCTGCTAATATCTGAAGTCTGAGCTTCCTTTTATACTCGCCAACCAGCCATTAAACATATGCTCTATACTGGTTGAGGGAGATACTTCCTCCGTTCCTTGGAAAATGCAATTCTTGTTTTTTCAGATAAATTAGTGTCCTTGGTAAAAGACCATGCTATCCTTAATAACTATGTTAATCCCACCAATTTAGGCATGGGAGTTGTTAGTGCATGCAGACAGTTAGTTACTCCAAGAATTGCATTCTTTTGTGAGACTTTTTTTTAATCTCATAATTGCATTCTTCATGGGACGGAGGGAGTAAATTAGTAGAAACTTGAATAACTCTCCAGATAAATGATGCAAGATGTCAATCAGAAAATAATTGTTGAGTAGACTCATTATGAGAGCAAAATGAACAAGATTTATTACCATATCATTGTTTCCGTGCTGGAATAAGTGTTGAATAGACTCATTACGAGAGAAAATGAACAAGATTTAATATCATGCCATTGTTTACGTGCCAAATTATTTTTAGTTAGAATTACCCTTTGATTAGGTACCGCATGAAAACTTTAAATTTTAGAGGAATTTTAAGCTTCTATATAGTGTGTCAGGAGTCAGGAAGAACTGCTTGTGTTACCACATAAGCACATAAGTAAGTTATAGATAAAAGGACTAATATACGCCCATCTCTGCTTAAGGCGTGTAGCATAACCATAACGCACCTGGCCACGCGTCGGCCGTGCCCATAGCCGGCCTATAAGTACCCATGGACCAATTGGGAACATATGCAAGCAAGCTAGATTGGGTACAAACATTAGATATACAGACACACGCAGCGCCACCATGGTGATTGTTTTCCCAGTGCTGCTTCTCCTCTTGTCCGGTTCTTCTCCAACTGTTCTTGGATCATCGGATGAGGAACACGGGTACACGGTCGTGGCATTGAGCTCGCTGAAAGCAAATGCCGCATGCTCCGGACACAGGGGTACGCCGCCCGTCACATATATATTAAATAAAATTAGGTTTTCGGATTTGAATAATTTCAGTTTCCAGTAAGTAGCTCTAGTAATTGTTGTTGTCTCTTATATGAGAGTTTGCATTATTGTGAACTATACCGGCCGGCCAGTACACACACAGTAGCTGATGATGTTCTCTTAAATCTTTGTAATCGAACAATATAATATTCGTGGCAAATTGAAATGGCAGTGATCCCGGCCCACAACGGCAGCTGGGTACCGTTGCATCGCCCGCTGGGACCGTGCTCCCCTCTGTTCTCCGGCGCCGTGAAGAAGAAGCCCACCTTGGCCGACCTTCTCCGCCAGGATCAGCTCCGCGTCGATCACATTCATGGCAGGCTCTCCGGCGATGTCGGTGACAGCAAGGCCAACAAAGAACCGGCGGATGTCGAGGAATCCCAGCTCAACCACCAGTCTACCATTCAAGTCAACGTGGGCTCAGAAGGGATGACCAGCTCCATCATGGTAAGGCACCCGCCGGATCAGTTCATCAATTTAATTTGCAGCCAATCGATGATCAGTTTAATTTCGAGTCCAAAATCTCTGTTTCTTATACTACAACACCACAATTTTCAATAATATACATATATATAAATATATACTATCTGTGCTAGCAGCAGCAGCAGGGCATGGGTCCGGCGGCGACCGGCGGCGGCGGGCTGCCGGGAATGGCCCAGACGGTGGTCCTGGACACGGCGAGCGACGTGGCGTGGGTGCAGTGCGTGCCGTGCCCCGTGCCGCCGTGCCACCCTCAGACGGGCATCGTCTACGACCCCTCGAGGTCCGGCACGTACGCCGCCTTCTCCTGCAGCTCCCCAACCTGCCGGCAGCTCGGCCCCTACGCCAATGGCTGCGTCAACAACCAGTGCCAGTACCGCGTCACCTACCCCGGCGGCTCCTCCTCGTCGGGGACCTACAGCTCCGACCTGCTCACCCTCAACCCCACCAACGCCATCCGCAACTTCCAGTTCGGCTGCAGCCGCGCCGTGCGGGGCAGCTTCGACCCCCGCACCGCCGGCGTCATGGCGCTCGGCGGCGGCCCGGAGTCGCTGCCGTCGCAGGCCGCCGCCGCCTACGGCAACGTCTTCTCCTACTGCATCCCGCCGACGGCGAGCTTCAAGGGCTTCTTCGTGCTCGGCGTGCCGCGCGTCGCCGCGCGCAGGTACGCGCTCACGCCGCTGCTCAGGTACCCGAAGGCGCCCACGCTCTACCGCGTGCTCCTCCGCGACATCGCCGTCGCCGGGCGGCGGCTCGGCGTGCCGGCGGCGGCGTTCGCCGCCGGGAACACTGGGAGATACGATAATTACATACGAGTCCAACAACACAATTTTTTATTCTGTTTATCAATAGAGTCCGAAATTTATTGGTCGTCGCCAAGCTCGATGGTGGCAGCACCGCCCTCCAAGCGCCTCCGGATGATGTCGGCCTCGGAGGAGCACGTCCGTGGATGGCATGATCCTATCTGAGGAGGGACGGCGAGCAGGGGCCATGGCGGTGGTTCAGAGGCAGCCGAGCGCGTCTGGAGGATGCATAGAATGCTCACCAGAAAGAATATCAGCTTGTTTCGTGGATACAACTCCGGCTTCACCCTTTCCTCATAGAAAAGAGTTCAGTCCCAATTATTACAATAAGTAGCATACGCTACACCATAAAGCACACATTTTCTAGTGGTTATTAATCCGATGAGCGATACCTTTCCTCCTGGATGGGATTTGATCAACAAATTTAAGCATCCCATAATCCGATGCAAATCTTCAATTTTATTTAACTCATCTCCATATGAGCGAGAACTTAACATAGACTGATCATACATGCCTTAAATTACAAACAGCGCGTCCGCGCAAACACAAGATCAACCAGTACAAATCAATTTATTCGGAAAGCACCAACACACACAAAAAACGGTACTAGTAGGTAGATATGATCGAGCAAGCTAGCTCGATCAGCACGATCCATGGCGGAATCCCACGAGGCCGCCGGCGACGTTGTAAAGCACCTCGATGGTCTGCTGCTGCACGTTGCCGAGGACCCCCGGCATGCCGTCGTCGCGGTTGGGGATGAACGCGAGGCAGTCGTCGAAGAGCACCGCCGACGGGTCGAGCTCCACGACGGCGTCTTTCCCGTCGAACACCAGCGCGATCTTCGGCAGCCTGACGGCGGCGACGCCGGCGAGGTCGTAGCAGGTGTCCAGCGCGCCCTTGGGCGGCGCCGCCCGGTACATGCTCATGCCGGCCCTGAACGCGGCGCGCAGGGCCTGGTACGCCGTCGGCGGCAGGCGGGTGATCACCGTGCGCGTGTCGAGCACGGACCCGGCGGCGAACGCCGCCGCCGGCACGCCGA
>OAMR01000022.1:4513925-4524984 GCA_900205405.1 Echinochloa crus-galli | reverse complement strand
GATATATATTAAGTTGATTGTTTGGGCTACTTCTCTGTTTTTCTCCTACACTAGATACAATGGGGGGTTGGTTAATTTTTTTTCAATCTGTTAGACATTATAGTGTTATCCTAAGTCAAATAATTTTTTCAAATCCACCATATCTGTCTTGATAATGCATTTACTTGTTATTGTAAATGTAAAATGTTAAGAGAATTTTCTGTAAATTTTGAAAGAAAAATAGATAAGTTTGATTTAGCAATAAAATTTAGAAGTTTTACTCCGAAACCAACGGTGACCACGTACTCATAGGAGCTCAGGGAGGGCCTAGGGTGACCACGTGATGGACAAGTACGAATTGGGTTAGTTGTTAAGGTTTCTTGTGGTGGAACATGCCCACCAGGGTTGAGTCATCGACTCAACGCTGGTGTCGCATTTTTTTAATTTATTTTAGGATTTAACCGGCGAGAACCAACGGCCAACGGTGACCACATACTCGTAGGAGCCTAGGGAGGTGCCTAGGGTGGTCGGGAACCGTGGTTTATATTTTTGGCGAAATTTTACTAAAATTTTCAAAATTTTTTGTTTATTGATAGGGTCCGAAATTTGTTGGTCGTCACCAAGCTTGGTGGCGGCGGCACCGCGGTCCAAGCGCCTCCAGATGATGTCGACCACGGAGGAGCACGTCGGCTGTGGACGGCATGATCCTGTCTGAGGAGGGAGACGGCGATCAGGGGCCATGGCGGCGGTGGTTCTGACTTGTGAGGCAGCCAGGCGTGGCTGGAGGATGCATGCAATGCTCACTCAAAAGATATATCAGCTTGTTTCGTGGTTATTAATCCGATGAGCGATACCTTTCCTCCTGGATTGGATTTGACCAAGAAATTTAAGCATCTTATAATCCGATGCAAATCTTTAATTTTATTTAACCATCATCATATATAGAGTAACTCATCTCCATATGAGCGAGCTTGTAGAACTTAACATAGACCGAAAAAAAAAACAGCGCGTCCGCGCAAACACAAGATCAACCAGTACAAATCAATTTATTCGGAAAGCACCAAACACACACAAAAAACGGTACTAGTAGGTAGATATGATCGAGAAAGCTATAGCTCAGCTCCCTGTGGGTACGGTACGGTGATGGCGCTGATCAGCACGATCCATGGCGGAATCCCACGAGGCCGCCGGCGACGTTGTAAAGCACCTCGATGGTCTGCTGCTGCACGTTGCCGAGGACCCCCGGCATGCCGTCGTCGCTGTTGGGGATGAACGCGAGGCAGTCGTCGAAGAGCACCGCCGACGGGTCGAGCTCCACGACGGCGTCTTTCCCGTCGAACACCAGCGCGATCTTCGGCAGCCTGACGGCGGCGACGCCGGCGAGGTCGTAGCAGGTGTCCAGCGCGCCCTTGGGCGGCGCCGCCCGGTACATGCTCATGCCGGCCCTGAACGCGGCGCGCAGGGCCTGGTACGCCGTCGGCGGCAGGCGGGTGATCACCGTGCGCGTGTCGAGCACGGACCCGGCGGCGAACGCCGCCGCCGGCACGCCGAGCCGCCGCCCGGCGACGGCGATGTCGCGGAGGAGCACGCGGTAGAGCGTGGGCGCCTTCGGGTACCTGAGCAGCGGCGTGAGCGCGTACCTGCGCGCGGCGACGCGCGGCACGCCGAGCACGAAGAAGCCCTTGAAGCTCGCCGTCGGCGGGATGCAGTAGGAGAAGACGTTGCCGTAGGCGGCGGCGGCCTGCGACGGCAGCCGCGCGTCGCCGCGCGCAGGTACGCGCTCACGCCGCTGCTCAGGTACCCGCAGGCGCCCACGCTCTACCGCGTGCTCCTCCGCGACATCGCCGTCGCCGGGCGGCGGCTCGGCGTGCCGGCGGCGGCGTTCGCCGCCGGCTCCGTGCTCGACACGCGCACGGTGATCACGCGGCTGCCGCCGACGGCGTACCAGGCGCTGCGCGCCGCGTTCAGGGCCGGCATGGTCATGTACCGCCCGGCGCCGCCCAAGGGCGCCCTGGACACCTGCTACGACCTCGCCGGCGTCGCCGCCGTCAGGCTGCCGAAGATCGCGCTGGTGTTCGACGGGAAGAACGCCGTCGTGGAGCTCGACCCGTCGGCGGTGCTCTTCGACGACTGCCTCGCGTTCATCCCCAACAGCGACGACAGCATGCCGGGGGTCCTCGGCAACGTGCAGCAGCAGACTATCGAGGTGCTTTACAACGTCGCCGGCGGCCTCGTGGGATTCCGCCATGGATCGTGCTGATCGAGCTAGCTTGCTCGATCATATCTACCTACTAGTACCGTTTTTTGTGTGTGTTTGGTGCTTTCCGAATAAATTGATTTGTACTGGTTGATCTTGTGTTTGCGCGGACGCGCTGTTTGTAATTTAAGGCATGTATGATCAGTCTATGTTAAGTTCTCGCTCATATGGAGATGAGTTAAATAAAATTGAAGATTTGCATCGGATTATGGGATGCTTAAATTTGTTGATCAAATCCCATCCAGGAGGAAAGGTATCGCTCATCGGATTAATAACCACTAGAAAATGTGTGCTTTATGGTGTAGCGTATGCTACTTATTGTAATAATTGGGACTGAACTCTTTTCTATGAGGAAAGGGTGAAGCCGGAGTTGTATCCACGAAACAAGCTGATATTCTTTCTGGTGAGCATTCTATGCATCCTCCAGACGCGCTCGGCTGCCTCTGAACCACCGCCATGGCCCCTGCTCGCCGTCCCTCCTCAGATAGGATCATGCCATCCACGGACGTGCTCCTCCGAGGCCGACATCATCCGGAGGCGCTTGGAGGGCGGTGCTGCCACCATCGAGCTTGGCGACGACCAATAAATTTCGGACTCTATTGATAAACAAGAATAAAAAAATTGTGTTGTTGGACTCGTATGTAATTATCGTATCTCCCAGTGTTCTAAAAAATGTTAAACTTTTAAATTTTGTTCCTACATCAAACTTATCTAATTTTATTTAAAAAATTATAGAAAAACCTCTTAACATTTACAGTAACAAGTAAATGCACTATCAAGACTGATATGGTGGATTTAGTGAAAAAACAATTTTACTTAGGATAGCACTAAAATGTCTATACCAGTCTGAAAAAAATAAACCAACCCCCCATTGTAGGAGAAAAAGAGATAAGTAGCCCAAACAATCAACTTAATATAGATCCTTAACTTAGTAACAGTAATATATACCAAGTAAGATTTACAACAAAATAAATACTTATGGAATATTTCAATAAATCTAAATAAGAGATATAGTTAAAAATATATCAAAATTAAGAAAGGCCATGTGCAATTATGTGAGTAATTGGCTGCAAAAGCCTTAAACAAAAATCACAACATCTCAGACATATATACTTAAAAGATTTAAAAATGGAAAAAAATATTGAAACTATCAATAATATAAAATTATAAAAAATTATCCATGGAATTTCATGCACAATTGAACACCTAGAAAAAACTTAATTAGAGAAAATAGATGGATTTAAAAAATACATTCTTGACAAAAAGGAACCACTTATTATGTGGCATGATAGCCGTGTGTATTTCTTAGAGTTACACACAAACATTAATTAAATTTGTATTTCGATTATAATTCCCATCCAAGTCATACAAATCAGTGTTGCAATTGTGTGATACATTCAATTAGTTGCTAAACAAGTAAACAAGTACTAATATTGTTTGAAAGGAAATAGCCGAGCATCATTATTCGTGATCCACAAATAATGATGAACATACATTTTTCCATACCCATGTACTCCCTTCGTTTCAAGTTATAGTCCGTTCGATTTTTTTTACTCTAAGTTTAACCGCTCGTCTTATTCAAACTTTTGTGCAAATTATCATATTTTTATGGTGGCTTGCTTTATTAATAAAAAATCTTTAAAATGCCTTAAAATTTACTATATTTACACAAATTTTTTGAATAAGACAAGCGGTCAAACTTTTAGTGAAAAAGCCAAATGATAATTTGGAACGGAGGGAGTAGAATTTTAATTATGTGGTATATATGGTATGGTGTATCCGAGTCCGACAACTCATACGACATTCTACTATATATGTCATTGCGTTGATATATGGATGTCTTTTCTTTCATTCCATCAATTAATCTACAAGATTACAAATAATTAAGGAGATGTAGAAGGTCGACGTGTGCACCCACGCATTTCAGAACAGTCTGACTACCATAGCAGGGACAGAAATAGATCGACATGCATGCATGCTTTTGCGTGCTGGCAATTAGCCAGCTCGCTCCCTGATCAAATCAGGATGCTCCCAGCAACAACCTACTGTAACCAGATAGCGGATGCTGATGCTGATGCCGTAACTAGAATTATACTTGCCACTATTAAAAGACTGTCGGGGTTTTTTCGTCCAATGGTTTTGGAGTTGTCTTACAATCAAGTGACAAAAGCTCTTGATGCATGTGTTCTCAAATTATATGGGAATTGAAATTGACTTAAAGCTGACAAAAGTTGCATCGTTCGTTAGTGCAGCCTTTCTTCATCAGATTCGCGATAATTATTAAAGCATAGCTCTCCCACGTAAATTAGATTCGCGTGGCCCTGTACGCCCTTGCTTTGGCAAACATAAAAAAGAAAAGAAGAATGGAACAGATACCAAAGACAAAGACAGAGAACGAAGGAGAATAAAATTAACAAAGACTGCTAGGTCATCACGTGATGACAGCAAGAGCACATCAGCAGCACATATATGTCAATAATCGCCCTCGATCTGTAGTCTCTCTTGATCCACATCCACGACACAAACTAATAATTTACTTGGAATGCACGCGATGCCATTCGACAGACGACTATGTGGCCTATATATCTATATATGCGTACGCCGTGCAAGTGCAGACTCTCAAGCTAGATATATAGCATCATCCCTAGACCCTAGCTGACAAATTAACTCAAGCTTATCGTAGAACAATATATAGGTCACCCCATGTTTAACGAGACACGTTTCTGCCCCCAGCAAATCAACTCGTACGTGGGCAACCTCACAACATCCTACACAGACAAGAGCAATGAGCCGAGCATGGTTGCCGCCTCCGTCATCATGTTCGTCCTCGCCGGCCTCTTCTTCAACCTCAACCTCTTCAGCGGCATCTCCGACATCAGCGCCATCCTCGACCCCAAAGTCCGGCTCTTCCTCACCTCCTCGCTCTCCCTCTTCCTCCCCGTCATGTCCTACCTCTTCTCCGAGGCCAAGAACGCCGGCTACTCGCATAGTAGCTCCACCGCCATGGTCGCCCAGCAGGTCTCTGACCTCTCACTGAGGGCAGGCCTGATCCTGGTGTGGATGCTCCTGGTGGAGCTCCTCCGCAAGAAGGTTGATGAGATCCGCATGCGCGGCTTCTCCGGCACCATCCAGCGTGCCGGCCGCGTCGTCTGGCTCGGCAGCCTCGTCTTCTTCAACATCAGGAGCGCCGGCCGGAAGGCGGTGTTCAGCATCCTCTGGATCCTCTGTGCTACCAAGGTGTTGCAGAGGATTGCATTCACTGAAGCAGGGAAGCGTTCGTACGGCCATGGCAAGAACGCACGGCTTATCAGCTCCTACATGTCCCAGCTGCTAGAAAGAGAAGGTGACGATGAAGGTGCCCATCATCACAACGAGGATGGAAACGATGAGCAGCTGATCAAGTCGTGCAAGTACATTGTTATGGGTGAAGAGAAGCTGGTGGATATTGAGCCCACTGCAGATGGCTACAAGCTGCAAAAGACAAAGTCCACAGGTGATAATGATGGCATCATGAAATTGCTGGGAGAAAATGATAGCGTCATCGTCACTGTAGGTAAAGTCTGGGAGCTCGATGAGCACAAGGACAAGTTCTTCTCCCTTCAGCAAATTCAGAGCTTGAAGAGGATCTGCCTCTCGTATGCTCTCTTCAAGCTGCTGCGTCGAAGGTTCGAGCACCTGCCGGCGGTGACCAAAAAAGAAGCTCGCAACTCCCGGAACCTCATCTTGAAAGGTCTATACAAGAAAAGCCAAACCTCCTCGTCGGCAGAGGCAGTGTTCCAAGTACTGAACGATGAGGTCAACTTCCTTAGTGAGTATTATCACTCTGTCGTCCCTGTCGTCCTTGCGAGCCCCTTCTTCCTCTTCATAAATTATGTTTTCATCAACATAGTCGTAGCTGTCTTGTGCTTCATGACAGTTATTCTCTGTGGCAACGGAGATGTCAGGTACGCACTCCACAGCCTTGGTGCAGATAACTACACCTTACAATCTGGTGTTAGCAATATAGCCATATGCCTTCTGCTCAGAGCCACCAAGTCACCTCCAGCCTTCTTTTCCATAGTAGACCTTTCCATCACTATCCTTCTATTCATCATCTTCTTCTACGAGGAAATATGGGAGTTCCTTGTTTTCCTACTCTCCAACTGGTTCATGGTATCACTGATTTCTAACTACATCGTCAAACCAAGTTGGCTGAAGAGGTCCACCTTCCGGGGGGCCTTGTATTGGGGGGGGGCTTCAGTATTACCATGTGGCTACGCAGCAAGATGAGCCACGCTGAACTTAGGATGAAGCAACTTTCTGTGCTGAACTTTCGCTGGCCACCCAAGTTACCTCTCTTTCCCACATTCACCGGCATGGCGGTAAAAACAGTGGTGGTGCCAAGTAGTGTGAAGGAATCCATCATGAAGCACCTAGTGGACCATGATCCTGCAGCCCTAGGAAACAACCCTCTTACCAATGGAAAGTCTGTGTTGGATAAGCGCCATCGTTCTCTTGAACTCTCATGGGCTTGCACGAGCGATAGCATTTCTGAGGTCATCCTCACATGGCACATTGCAACAAGTATCTTGGAGGTCAATTTCCCCACTCCAAGTAGTAATAAGGATGAAGAAGCCTTGAGAAGGGCAGCAATTAAGCTGTCCAAGTATTGTGCTTACTTGGTGGCTTTTCACCCAGAGCTACTGCCTGACAACCCAGAAAAAGCTGAACGTGTCTTTGAGGACATGAAAGCAGAGTTGAAGGCTACGTTTGGGTGTCGGCAATACTTCTTCTCATCACTGCGCACACGAGTTGACAAGATCATGCAGAAGCACTCAGCAGACCAAGGTGAGATCGATCCATCCAAAGTTGTCCAAGCTGGCGTGAAGCTAGCAGGGTCGCTAATGAAGATAGACCAAAAGTGGGAGGTCTTAGCGGATGTGTGGACGGAGATCATCATCTACGTGGCACCGTCGAGTGACGAGGAGCGTGTGAAGGAGCATGAGGACATCCTGGTGCAAGGAAGCGAGTTCATCACCGTGCTCTGGGCGCTGGCAACCCACATCGGTGTATCTAGGCCCAGCAAATCGGCAATAGATGTTGACTATCTCCCAGCTTGAGTGTGCATGGTGTTTTCATATGTGCTTTGCATTGCCTTGTAGCCACCTTGGTATTATTGCTGCTCTCTGCTTGCTTCTGCATTTTTTTCTTGGCGTGCTTTCATATGGAGAGTTTGTTTGTTTGATCTCACATACTTCCACAGGGAACAGATATGTTTGTGCAGTGTGTATGTATAATATAATGTTGGTTTGTTACTCTGTGTATGAATGTAAGAGAATTTGTAATTAACATCAAGTTTTCATATGAAATATATGAAACCACCGAACATTTTACCTAATTGCTTATCTGCTCTGTAGGCTTCTGCCTGAACCCCTGGAGTTTTTGTTCTATTTCGTTGTGCAATCCAATATCTTATTGATGCCATTTTATTTATTTTTGTGGTTTGAACTACGGTTGAATGATGTGCATTCAGAGTATATATATACTTGTTCTTTTTAAATGTATTGATTTTTTCTTGGGTTACAACCCTTCCCCAGACCCCGCGCGGTGCGGGAAGCCTACGGCACTGGGTACGCCCTTTTTTTTCACATATAGATGGGTGTTTTTGCTTGATGGACGAGTACGACTCTGTTGCCCAGTTCATTCACGAATATCAGCTCGCTCCCATGTCGTTCGTCAAGGATAGTATGGCACCTTGACATAGTAAGACACAACAAGAACCACAAGTACATTTTACCTGCTATTTTTAGAACCAAGCTGCGTGTTACCCTTGTTTTTTTTTAGATCATGGATTAAAAATCCGGTCTCAACAGCCAACGTGACTGCCTACAACCAAGTTATACAGCACACCATCCACAGCACATGGGCTGCACATAACCACAAAGCAAAGTTCAAAGATGGTCTTGATACCTAAATCAAACTCAAGCAGAACAGAAACCTGCTGACTATAAATAGATTAAACACTAGTTCTTGATTCGCTTCAAAACATTCCATCCATTCTTGTTGAAGAAGTCCAATGCCGTTGTCTCCAGCAAGCGACAGCCTTTCTTCAAGATTTCTCCTTCACTTTCTTTCGCTAGAATGGACCAGCTCCGAATCCAGAAACATCCCTTAAACAGCACCTGCACAATTGACATGAACTTTGATCTTTGGAACACAATCTCATTTCTACTGAGCCATAAAGCCCAACACAGAGCAGCCACCCCAACCAGCACATGATTCCTTTGCTTGTGAGAAAAACTTCTAAGCCAAGGACCAAAAAGATCAGTGATATTAGCAGGTTTTGAAATACCAAAAGTAATATTAATAGCACTCCACATCAATCTAGCCATTGTGCAGTCAAAAAAGAGGTGTTGCACGGTGCTATTGACAACCCATCTCCTGTCTAAATTTAACCCATCTCGACAGTTAAACCCCCTCCTAGCCATTGACAACCCATCTCCTGTCTAAATTTAACCAGGCTACACAACCACACAACTTGCTATAAATACATGACATCTCCCTCATTGCAAATCACCTCCACATTCAACACCTCCTCTCCTCCACCACTACCCAATAACCCCGGCCGCCGCCGCCGCAACCGCCAAAGCAGCCGGGGAACAACCATGGGTGCCTGCGCAAGCAAGCCCAAGACTGTCGAGGGCAAGGCCCCCGCTGAGGCCGCCATCTCCACACCCAAGGTTGCCCCCGAGACCACCGTCCCCACCGAGGTGATGATGATGATCCATTATATTCAGAAACATTAAATTGTTGCTCATCACTGTGTCTTTTATTTCATGTATATATGTACTGAACCTAAATGTGTGAATTATATATGTGATCGATGCACATATATATAGGTTGCGGCTGATGAACAGGTAGTTGAGAAGGTGGTGGAGGAGGCCAAGGAGGAGCCGGCAGCGGCAGCGGCAGCGGTAACCGAGCCGCCTGTTCCTGCTGAGCCCGAGCAGAAGGCTGAGGTGACTCTGGAGGCGATCGTCGAGCCCAAGCACAAGGAAGAGGAAGTTATTGTCTTGGAGAAGATCGTCGAGGAGGAGAAGCCTTCATCAGCCCCTGTCGAGGAGAAGACCGCCGCCGCCGAGGTGGTTGAGGAGCCCAGCAAGGAGGTGAAGAAGGACGCTGAGGAGGAGGAGATCAAGAAGCCGACGCAGAGCTGATCGACTGACAAATGTCCATTGGCTCCTGCCTGATCATCAATGTGCAGGCGAGCACATTGAAATATCTAGAGTTGGCTCATATTATAGCTCGGGAGAGAGATCCACTTTGTAAAAATCTTTCATGTCGTCTCCCAGTTTTTCCTCCACGGCGTTCTGAAATATAACATTTGTTGGGCTTGTTGAACATCTCTGTCTATAGACAATCGTTGACTCGGACGATTTATTTTCATATTCATATACTCCATATGCCCAATGATCAGCAGTGCATTCTCTCGAAATGCAGAGGTGAATGTGATCGAGAATGGAGATTGATCCGAATTCATATACGACAAAACATTTCGATCAATATAAATGGAAGGTAAAGTCAAGGCGGGAAGAAAGACTGATGCATCATCCATGCATGCTCTCTTCTCCGCCACCGGCGTTAGACGAGGCATGTATCCACCTGGCTGTGCGCATGGCCCTGGGCTCGTCTTCGTCACCGGCGTTCTCGACGGCAGCGAAGCTGGGCGTCGACCCCGTCACCGCCGGCCACCACCACCATAGCGCCGGTGAGGAAGATGCGGTCGATGAGACGTGCCGGGCCGGTTCCTAAGGCCAGGGAGGTCTTTCTCAAGCCCATGGGCTGGGAGAGGAGGACAGAGGAGTACTCGTTTCCTTTTGGAAAAAGTCCATCTTGCCTCCCTCATCTGTAACCGAAGTTTAATTTTCCTCCCCCATTTTGAATACCGGGTAAGCGACCTCCCCCATCCTACAAAACCGTTCACTTTTCCTCCCTCACTAGTTTTGGACCCCGGTTTTGACCATTCGCGTGCCACGTCACTGCCACGTCGGATATTGACATGCGGGCCCCACCGTCGGTCGTTGCTCCCCGCGCGAGCCGCGCAGGCCGTGCTCGCCGCACGCCGTCCTTCACGGCGCCGTTCCCCGCACGCGGCGCCTAGCCCGCCACCTCCGCCGCTCGAGGCTGCCACCGCGAAGCCGGAGTCGCCATCGCCCGCCCCCGCGGCCGCCCACGCGTTTTCGCCGCGGCCTCTGCTCCGCCGTCAACGACGGTGACCAGCTGCGATGACGATCCACTTTCCCCATCTTCTTCTTCATAGCAGAGCGCGCGCGCGCGGCCATTGGCGTTCATGCCGTGGCGCTGCTGCACCGACCATCTCTGGCCTTCTCCTCCCATTGACGCTAGTCCACGAGCTTCGCCTCGTGTTGGAACACAAGGCCGGCTGGCTCTTCTCCTTCCTCCGCCTTCTCCTCTCACTCCCCCATGCATGGCAGTTTTGACTGGCGTTCATGGCGATAAGGGCCATTGCGGGCCATCTCGTCCCCTCTCCTCGACTTGGGCGCTCCTTCAACACCACCACTAGGTGACAGAACACACCCGAAACACTCCTTCTCTCCTCCCGCTTCCCTTCCTCTGTGTTTCCCCTCAACTACGGCGGACGATCGTCGGCGGCGACGCTGATCTCTCATCTCCGGCGGCGATAGCAGGGCGGCACGGGCTCTCCGAGCTTCTCTGTATCGAGGTGAAGCTAGCTGGGGTGGTTGCTTTGATGGGGAGGTGACGATGGCTTGGGTCGACGGTGAGCTACACCACCGGCCATGGCGAGCTGCGGCGGTGAAGGGG
>OAMR01000022.1:4469896-4507258 GCA_900205405.1 Echinochloa crus-galli | reverse complement strand
CGACGGGCGCGGAGGCGACGGAGCAGGGCGACTGCTCCCGCGTCGGCGGCGGCGGCGCCCGCCCGCACTGCTGC
Organism: Echinochloa crus-galli; assembly: GCA_900205405.1. NCBI lineage: Eukaryota > Viridiplantae > Streptophyta > Magnoliopsida > Poales > Poaceae > Echinochloa > Echinochloa crus-galli. The sequence goes on along the minus strand of OAMR01000022.1, from coordinate 4,507,184 downwards.
CAGAAGCGGCCCGTCATGGCGGACCTGCCCCCCGGCACGCCCTACAACCAGCAGGTCGCCAACTGCTGCCGCGGCGGCGTGCTGTCGTCCCTCGTCCAGAGCAACGCCACCTCCGCCGCCGCGTTCCAGATGGTCGTCGGCGAGTACGCCGCCGCCGCCGGCGCCGGCGGCAAGGAGGAGCCCGAGATGCCGTGGGGATTCGACGTCGGCGTGCCGGGCTACTCGTGCAGCAACGCCACCACGGTGCCACCGACCAGGAGCAAGGTCGACAGCCAGCGCCATGTCCAAGTGCTCCGTAAGGCCTCTCATCGTCTTGGTCATTGAGACCGTGTCGTGTTCCCGTGCACCGCGGCACCTGACATGGTACTATCTGATGCTGGCATGCTGCCGTGCAGTGACATGGCAGGTGACGTGCTCGTACTCGCAGTACCGGGTGTCGGCGTCCCCGTCGTGCTGCGTCTCCCTGTCCACGTTCTACAACGAGGAGATCGTGTCGTGCCCGCGCTGCACCTGCGGCTGCCGGGGGTCCCCAACGTCGACAAAATGCATCAGGCAAATAAAGCCGCTCTTACGCCACATTCTTATTGCAGTGCTCGCTCACCCTTCATTAACAGATCGTGGCGCCGTACATCTTTCTGACCCGTGCACGCACATCATGCGCCATACATCGCTGTTTCAGCGGCGGCGAACAGGAGATGTCAGCGCTGACGTCCGGCGGCGGCGAGCCGGTGGCGCCGATCGTCCGGTGCTCGGAGCACATGTGCCCGATCCGGGTGCACTGGCACGTGAAGGTGAACTACCGCAAGTACTGGCGGGTGAAGGTGACGGTGAGCAACTACAACCTGGTGAGCAACTTCAGCGATTGGAACCTGGTGCTGCAGCACCCCAACCTGCGGAGCCTGGTTCAGCTGTTCAGCTTCAACTACAAGCCTCTCATCGAGTACGGCACATTCAGTAAGTGCCCGCCCGTCTCTAGTGAACAGTAGAAAACACAGCTATGCACAATCTGCAGCAAAATTGCAGAGTTCGAGATGAAAACTAATCAACGCGAGGATTGTGGTTTTTCGTTTTCGGGTTCTTGCAGATGACACGGGGATGTTCTGGGGGATCCGGTTCTACAACGAGATGCTGCTGCAGGACGGGAACGTGCAGACGGAGATGATACTGAAGAAGGAGGAGGGCGAGTTCACCTACTCGGGGGGCTGGGCGTTCCCGAGGAGGGTCTACTTCGACGGCCACGAGTGCGTCATGCCGCCGGCGGACCAGTACCCCATGCTGCCCAACGAAGCATCGGCTACGCGGCCGGCGTGGCGGCGGTCGCTGCCCGCCGGCGGTTGCTTGCTGCTGCTATCTTTCCTAGTTCTTGTGTAGGAGGAGTTATTTTTTGGCCCGGATGTATCGCATATGCACATCTTCTCACCGGGGTAGAAGTTCACGAGAGAGAAAAGGGAGTCCGTGCTCAATTGCTCATGCCTCGTCTTCGTCTTGGTAGCTGCATGCCATCTGACCAGAGTATGTAATTGTAATCTCGCCGTCCGAGGGTTCCTCTACAATTTTTTATTTTTCAATCAATCTCACCATGACCGAAAAGGAAGGCAAACAAGATATCGACTTGTTCTGAAGACCTCTGTAAACAAAAACAGAGGAAAAGACAAGACCATTTTTGCTGGATGGATGCACTAGTAAAGCAACTGGTTTCACACGGGGATGTTCTCCGGGATAAGTGTTCACGAGGGAGAAAAACGAGTGCAAAATCAGGCATGTGATTCCGGCCGGCTCGTACCATTAGCTGAACCTAGCATGATCGGAACCTGACGAATTATGCGTCCAAGTGGACGTCGGCCCAATAATGTTAACTTTGGCCCAGGCCTGGCCTGTTTAGTTTCTTCGGCCTCAGCAGCTTCAGCAACGACGACGTCAGCCCAAGGCCTACCTTCCTTTTGTAGTTAAAAAAAGGAAAAAGTCCATCTTGCCTCCCTCATCTGTAACCGAAGTTTAATTTTCCTCCCCCATTTTGAATACCGGGTAAGCGACCTCCCCCATCCTACAAAACCGTTCACTTTTCCTCCCTCACTAGTTTTGGACCCCGGTTTTGACCATTCGCGTGCCACGTCACTGCCACGTCGGATATTGACATGCGGGCCCCACCGTCGGTCGTTGCTCCCCGCGCGAGCCGCGCAGGCCGTGCTCGCCGCACGCCGTCCTTCACGGCGCCGTTCCCCGCACGCGGCGCCTAGCCCGCCACCTCCGCCGCTCGAGGCTGCCACCGCGAAGCCGGAGTCGCCATCGCCCGCCCCCGCGGCCGCCCACGCGTTTTCGCCGCGGCCTCTGCTCCGCCGTCAACGACGGTGACCAGCTGCGATGACGATCCACTTTCCCCATCTTCTTCTTCATAGCAGAGCGCGCGCGCGCGGCCATTGGCGTTCATGCCGTGGCGCTGCTGCACCGACCATCTCTGGCCTTCTCCTCCCATTGACGCTAGTCCACGAGCTTCGCCTCGTGTTGGAACACAAGGCCGGCTGGCTCTTCTCCTTCCTCCGCCTTCTCCTCTCACTCCCCCATGCATGGCAGTTTTGACTGGCGTTCATGGCGATAAGGGCCATTGCGGGCCATCTCGTCCCCTCTCCTCGACTTGGGCGCTCCTTCAACACCACCACTAGGTGACAGAACACACCCGAAACACTCCTTCTCTCCTCCCGCTTCCCTTCCTCTGTGTTTCCCCTCAACTGCGGCGCTGATTTCTCATCTCCGGCGGCGATAGCAAGCGGCACGGGCTCTCCGAGCTTCTCCGTATCGAGGTGAAGCTAGCTGGGGTGGTTGCTTTGATGGGGAGGTGACGATGGCTTGGGTCGACGGTGAGCTACACCACCGGCCATGGCGAGCTGCGGCGGTGAAGGGGCGCGTGGGGGCGACTCGATTGAGTAGGCGAGAGGGTAGAGGTCGCAGCGGCGGTGGTGTTGGCGAGGTGGATTCGAGAGCGGTGCGGCGGTGGTGCTGAGCTGAGGCGGCGGCGGAGCGTAGGCGGAGGTGCGTGGGCGGCTGCAGGGCGGGCGAGGAAAATTAAACTTCGGTCACAGATGAGGGAGGTAAGATGGACTTTTTCCTTTCCTTTTCACGGGGAAGCCACAGCGTATGGGCCTGCGCTGTTGGGCTATACGGCCCAAAACCTCCACAGGCTGATTCGAGCTCGCTACAAGGAGGGCAGTTCGTTCGCCGGTCGCTCCTCTTCTTCTCCATCCATCGGAATCGAGGAATCGAGGGCCGCCGCCAGAGCCAGACCCACGAAGCGAAGCCAGGGGAAGCGAGGAAGAAGCGAAGATGATCTACCGCAACTGGTCGCTGCTCTCCTCGACGGTCGTCATCTGGGGCGGCGTCGCCACCGCCGGCCTCGCCGGGATCTTCCTCTTCGGCGGCAAGGTACTGTTACTATACTACCCTCGATCCCCTTCCGGCTCCAACCAGAATCGCCCGTGCGAGTACGTGTTTTATCACTCCGTCTCCGTCCCCCGCAGCTGCGTCGTCTGTGGATGGATGTTTTGGTTGCTTCCTCTGCGTATGTATGTGCTCGTTAGATTGTTTTGGATCCGGTTGATGCAGCGTCGGTGGAGTATTAGCGTGCTGGGAGCACTAAGGAACCCTAGATTTCGGGTAGGTTCTGGGTGTGGTACGAGTTACTGTCTGCAGAGACAGATTTCTCTGTTTATTAGCTTAAGGCCATCAAGGTCCTGCAGGCCCTGAATTTATTAGGCAGATGCTATGCAATTTTGGGTTGTGATGCGGATCGGGTCGAAGTGTTCTGGGAATTTTCAGGTTGTTGCTTGCCTGATAATATTTTTTCCCTACTAAGCCGTGTTGTATGTTAGCCTCGAAGCCTTTGCTCTTCTGAGCCTTTTGTTACTGGGCATGCAATAGGAGGTTAGCAGCCTGTTGGGACATTGTGTAATTATCAAGGATTGATTTTAGCGTGCTGGATTAGATCCTGGTGTGCATGTACAGTTGATGCTGGTGATTGGGAGTGTGACCTTGTTCACTGATTTCATGGGAGATTGGATGCTTAATTCTTAAAAAATGGAGTGCCAAGAATGAATAGATATCTGAATGCGTTACAGTTCACCTATGTTGCTCAGTTCATATACTCAATTGATGTTCTTTTTTTTGTACTTGTTGGATGAGTTAGTGGGCGATCAACAAACCCATTTGGTTTTCTGGGACTATAGCTGTAGAGTAGAAATAAGCCCTATATGTATGCTGTTTTGGAATATTCCAAGTTTCCCTAGTATTTTCATTTCAGCAGAGAGGTTCAGTTTGCCTATTTGTCAAGACACAGTAACTTATCAGTATGTTCTCAAATGGAGTAGCCACTAGTTTGGGTAGAACTATGGATGCATTTTAAAATCCTGAACTGCATATCAGAATAGGTATCCAAAAGCACTGCAATCTTGATGTCCCCAATTAAAATTGTAGCTTTTCTGTTCATTCTGGTGCTTTACTGAAGGAAATTGATGTATAAGTTGCCAGGTGCGAAATAAGATTTTGGGTACAACGAAAGATCCCCATATTGACTTAGTTATTGTGCATTGCTCCTTTGGGTTTTGATATTGGTAGTGTTGTAGTTGTAGAGAATCAGTTGATATTGGTAGTCTTGATATCATATACCAAGGGTGGTAGGCTGTGCATGAGATCATCCAATACTTGGGCAGCAAATAGATTACGAAATACTTGCCCCACTTCTTCATTACTTTGAAGCTTTATATTAATCTTGTTTGTATTCTAAGATTTTCAACATAGTAACTTGGTTGGTTTCCCATGCCAGCCAACTTGTCCAAGCTGATGCAGTCAACTTATTCTTTGGATGCCTTGTAAAACAGAGAAGTTTTGCTATGCATTTTTTTTTTCTCTGTAAGGAGCCAGGATTTAATTATTTTTTTGCATTGCTTCAAGTGACTCTTAATGTTATACACTGGTTCAATGAGAAAACTGGTTTAGTTGTTGGTGCTAGCAGCAGGATTTTAGTCTGTTGGAACATTGTATAGTGTTAAGGATTTTTGCGTGCAGGATTAGATTCTGATGTGGCTTGTGTAGGTGATGCTGTTGATTGGGGGTGTATACGCTGACCTTGTTCAGTGAATTTATGGGAGACTGGAAATGCTCCACATGTTTAATCTTCAAAAAATGAGTGCCAAGAATTAATAGATATCTTAATGCATTGCTGTTCACCTATCTTGGTCAGTTTGTATAGTTAGGTAATGTTCTTATATTGTATTTTTCTATTTGTTGGATGAGTTTGTGGGTATTCACACCCAGTTTCATTTTCTGGGACTACAGCTGTAGAGTAGAGATATGCCTTACATGTATGTTGTTTTGAAAGTAAAATTAGGTGCTCACTATATAGTCTTTTATAGGCTTCCATGTTTCCCCAATTTTTTTCATTTCCAGTAGAAAAGGCCCGTTTGCCTTTCCGTAGAAACTCAATAACCGATCAATATGTTCTTAAATTAAGTAGTCGCCAGTTTGGGTAGAACTATGGATGCCTTTTGAAATCGTGAACTTTGAGTAGTAGAATAGGTATCATGAAGCCCCAATTAAGATGGCCCTTTCGCATTCTGATGCTTTGCTGAAGGAAATTGATGATATTCATATTCAATGTATAAGTTGCCATGTGCAAAATAGGATTGTTGATGTAATGAAAGATTGCCCATGTTGACTGAGATACTGATTTTGTATTGCTCTTTTGAGTTTTGATGTTGGTAGTTTTGTAAATGAAGGGATTCAGTAGATGGTCATAGAACTTAGTATATACCAAGTGGTAGGTCTGTTGATGCGTCATGCATGAGATCATCCGATACTTGGTTAGCAAGTAGATTACTATATATTCACTTGATTCCTTGATTGCTTTGAAGCTTTGTAGCTGTAGGATACAAATAAGCCTTACATGTGTTGAGATTAGGTGCTCGTTATATAGTCGTTTTTAGGCTTCCAAGTTTCCCAATATTTTCATTTACAGCAGAAAAGGCCCGGTTTGCCTATTTGTCAAAACAACATAACTGATCAATATTTCAGATGGAGTAACCACCAGTTTGGGTAGAACGATTGATGCATTTTGAAATCATGAACTGCCTAATAGAATAGGTATCCTAAAGCAATAGTCTTTGATGTTCCCAATTAAAGAATTGACGGTATTCATATTTAATGTATAAGTTGCCATGTGCCAAATATGATTGTCAATGTAATGAAAGATTCCCCGTGCTGACTGAGATACTGATTTTGTATTGCGCTTTTGAGTTTTGATGTTGGTAGTTTTGTAGACGTAGGGATTCAGTTTATAGTTGGTCACAGAACTTAGCATATACCAAGTGGTAGGTCTGCTGATGCATCATGCACGAAATGTTTCCATACTTTGGTAGCAAGTAGATTATGAAATACTCGCTCCACTTCATTACTTTGAAGCTTTCTTTTGATCTTAGTTGTATATCTAAGGTTTTCAACATAGTAATGTTTCCGGCTACCAACTTGTCCAAGCTGAGAAGTATCGCTGTGCATTTCCTTCTGTAAGGAACCGGGTTTTTTTCCTCATTGCTTCAAGCGACTCTTGCGTTGTACTATAGTTGAGTGATAAAAATGCAGCGGTGTGAGATTGCTGATGTGCATGCCTTATAACCTTTATTGTGGTAGCAGCCTCTTGTTAGCCTTCATTTGTTTAGTTTTGGTGCTAGCAGCCTATTCTTAGCCTTAATTTGTTTAATTTTGGTGGTAGCAGTAGCAGCAAACCTAAAAACATATGTGTTCTCACAATCACAATTGCTTATGGTATAACCTGTGTTTTTTCACATGTTGGCAGGAGAAATTCCAGGGCTATCTTTGCCGTGAGGGCGAGAGGCTTAGGCAGCAGGACAGAGCCGCGATGGGCCGAAATTAGAGAGGATGCCTAGCTCAATCGACATCAACGGATCGTCATTTCCATGTTTACAGAAATCTTCCCCTCTGCCAGAACAAAGTTGATCCCATTCTAGAATGGAATCTTTCTAATGGCTTTCACTTTTCCCGTGCCGAACTTAACTTGGTCCATGATAATAAATTGACTGTGGTATCTGTTCGTTCTGCACCCTGTATAAATCATTGCGAGCAACGCTTTCGCCCTTTAGCCCGAGGTTTGTGTTCTTGTTTGGCATATCAACTTGACGTGCAACTTGGCTTGATACTCTGAACTGAATAAAGGTTGTTGCATTTGACGGGACATCCATCCCAAAATATCTTGCTTGCCTCCTCCGTGTGTTGAGTTTGGTGGGGTCGTACCTGACCAGGCTGGCTTGTCCAGGGGGCTATTTTGCCTAACATATTCCTCCTACTGATGTTTAGCAATATCTGGTTCTGTTACAGTCAGCTTGTCTCTGTACTGCGATATGTATGACCTGGTCGGGTCCGTGGCGACGATCCATGAGTGTATACCTTAATCCTTTTATTTTATATTTGATCTATCCGGTCTAACGAATTGCTTGCTGCATCCTGAAGTGTATGCAGCTGGAAGGAAGGCACTGTTTGCTTGGTACTGATACTCTACAGGAACCAAATAGTAATCCTCTGCGCAAACTGCAGCTTGCGAGCCCGACAAGATAGGCTGCTGCGCGTGCAGGAGAGGATATAGCAGCAGCAGGTAGCTAATAGCCCGTGGTTTTGCGTGTGACCAAGCCTACTCGTCGGCGTCTTCCCTCCTCACACCCGTAGAAATACAATACAACGGGAGCAAGCGGTGCACGGGCAGCGCGTGTCTCTGTCCTTCCCAGGCCCAGCCAGCTGATGGGCTGAAGTGAAGTGATGGAAACGAACACATCAACAAAAACAAAACCGGTGGGAGGAAGAGATGCCGCGGCCGTCAGTTTGTGGGAAAAGCCTCGGCAGCCGTCGCCCGCCGGAAGACGCAACTCTACCTGCTGGGAGCCGAACCGGCGTGCGGGCACTCGCGTATAAAACAGCCGGCGCCGTCGCCTTCCGCTCCGGCATCATCACATCGATCACTCCCCCAGCTTGGCCCCCCCAAGTCTTGCTAATCGAGCGAACTTAATTGTCTTTTTTCTACTTGGATTATTAGATCCTCCTTTTTTGAAATACAATAAGAACGTAGTACAAGCAGCGATGGAGGCGAGGTACGTGGAGGAGGCGTCGCGGTTCTTCCTCGCCGGCAACGGGAACGCCGGCGGGCGGCGCCACTTCCTGGACGCCTGCTTCCTGTGCAAGCGCGACATCGCCTCCAACGGCCACGTCTTCATGTACAAGTAATACGCCCGAGAGCGAGATCGAGGCTTGATCGTGTGTCTCGATCTGCAACCGATCGATGTCTGTGTGTCCTTAAGAATCTATTTGCCTGAAAGCTTTGCGCGGCCGGCGTACGTGCAGGGGCGACGCGGCGTTCTGCAGCGACGACTGCCGGCAGGACCAGAGGGCCATGGACGCCGCGCTCAAGGCCGCCAGGCGCCGCCACCGACACCTCCTGCGCAGCGCGTCCCTGCCACTGCCAGCAGCGGCGCCGTCGTCGACGGCGGCCGCGTGCGCCGCCAACACGGCCAAAACGGCGGCGGCGGTGGACTGGTGGTGACTGATGATCTGACGCCTCATGATGCCTCGAATGGCCGGCGTTCGTGTCCCCGATCGAGCCTCGCCGACCATAGATCTTCATCCATGGCGCAGTGGAGCTAAGACGGGCATGCGACGCGCGAACGTTTCCCTCCTGTGCCCTGCGCGCCAGCTCTGTGTGAATTTTTCGCCATCCCGGATGGTTTTGTTTGTTTCCCATCCGCGGGAGAATGAATTCAAGATGCATCCCGAATGGTAGTTTGGAGAGGAGATTTAGAGAGGTTGTTGCAAACAGCGAGTAGCGACTGTGTAGGTAGCTAGGAATAAATAATGTCGTAACCTTTGTGTTCCGTACCGCTCCATGTACTACTAGTTTTGCGTCCCGTTCGTTTGGATTGTTTCCAGCGAGCTAACAGTATTTTTCTCTCAGTGAAAATCAGCGTCAGCCACCAGCCACCAACCAGTCAGCAGTGTTTTTCTCCCACCAGTTCAGAGTTATCATCCTTTGCACTCTGGACTTAAACTAGTTTCGGGGAAGTGAAGTAAAGCAAATGATTTGTGCAATCGTTGAGACACAAATAAGCACCAGTTCAGTCAGTCGATCGACCTGCCTCCATTTTACCTACAAATTAGAGTAGACCATGTAAGTAGTGTACTAGGGCCTTGCCGGTGACCGCAAAGCTCTCGCCGGAGGCATCACCGCGCCGGCGGTTGCGCCGCGGCGGGGAGCAACCACGCGCGGTTTGGGCCGGCGTTCCCTTTCGTCCAATGACCACCTGCCCACACGGCGGAGGCGATAGCAGCCCATATGGGCCAAGATGCCGGCCCATATAAACAAGACTTCCTGCCCGCGCACGCATGGAGGGAGAGAGAGAGAGCCCATCAATTGATGGATCGGCAACAGAACAAATGGGCCTCTTTCCCCACCACTTGTAGGGCGGAAAACCTATATGGCTTCCGGAAGTTTTTTTTTCTGAAAAATAATAAAATATCCCTTTTCCAAAAAAGGTAGCTTTCACTGTTTGAGATGCGTGCAACGGCCGAGGAAGGCCAGTCTCACCGGCGTCCGTCGGCACCTCTACCGGCGGCCTGGCCGGCCGCAGCAAGGATCACTCCTCCCTGTGAGCATACTTCTTCTTCTCCCGGGTCCTCTGTCGTCTTCCATGGACTGATGGAAGAGGAATGGACTCCGGCGGTGACGAAGGCCCGACGCCGGCGGGGGGTTCTGATCCACTTGCGGACAAGCGCAGCGGGTCAAAGTTTTGGAGCCACGATGAGGATCGCGAGGAGATGGACGGCTCCTGGTGATTCGCCGGTTTCTGCACCAATAAAATACTGTAGCCGATCCGACAACAGATCCTCGGCGGGGACTGCCCCATCGGCGACAGCAGAGGCTACATCAAGGGACGACTCGCCGGATGCCCAGGGATCAGGGACGTCGGTGGTGGCGCCGGCGATCACTGGACGTCGGCGACGACTCACAATGGCTCCAATGCAGGTACGCAAGTTATTTGCAGTTGATGTTATCTCTGATTCAGATTTGGCGAGGGTAAAGGACCTTGATCAAATTCAGGGAGTAGCCATCCATGAGACGCTCAGGATGGATTGCTGTCCTACAAGCTGTAATCCTGAGAGTAGTGCTGCTGTACTTGATTGCCAATTCGAGGAGGTCTACCATGAATGCATCATGGCAGGATATACCCCCGAGGAAGCAAAGGAACACATCACTTTGAAAAACAGATCATCTAATGTGCCCAATCGTGAGAGCGATGAAATGATAATAGAACGATTTTGGGATCAAGTTGGTTTTCCAAAAGGAAAAAGATGGTGGGAGCAAGATCAGACGTTTGAGGAAAAATCGACGTACATTGATCAAGCTCACAGTAACCCTCGTCCTAATGAACATGCTGTGAAACCAAAAGGTTTTCATATGCAGTCATGGAAGGGCCCGTTACCGAAGAGAAAACCAGCCCAAATTACGTTAAACGCTTTCCTACCGGAACAACTGCGTGCTGAATTGGAAACCCACCCACCAGCGCAAGGGGTGAGGAAACTGAGGTCGCGGGCCCAGGACTGTGTACGCAAGCCTTGGTGGAAGGTTGTCCCTGACCGGTCCACATTGCAACGCCACAATCAGACTCTATTGCCGCCGCCTAGGTTTCTGGAGAACAGCGACGGCGGGCGGCGGACTTTCGCGGAGGTTGTGGCGGCGCCTCCCATGCCTCAAAACTACCCTAGGGCTCCCTATGGCCGTCGCCCTGGTCGTGGTGATGATTATGGCCGCTGGCCAGGGCGCGGGCAGAACCCTAGGCGTGGTGGCCTGCAAAGGCGTGGAGATGAGCGCGGCCGAGGACCGGCCGGCCGCGGCGAAGCTGGCCGAGGAGGTGATGCTGGCCGCGGCCTGGCCGGGCGTGATGATGGGCTTGGCCGAGGCCCGGCCGGACGTGATGATGGCCACGGCCGCGGGGCTGGCCGTGAGGGGCCTGTCGGCCATGGCGCTGGTGGACTGATGGGCAGTCAAACTAGAGGGGCCGGTCACACTTCAGGGAACAACCAGGCCAATGAGGGAGGTCATGGAGGGCACAATCGCGGACAGGTGGATGCTGGTGGGAAGGAAGCTGGGCTACAGAATGCTGCAGCAGGACGGGGGGAGGCTCGACGTGTCTGGCAGCCATTACAAAACAGTGGCCCTGCACTGCATGCCGAGTCAAGCGCCCAAGGAGAAGCTAGACAGCAACAAGGTCAACCACAAAGAGCTGAGCAGACTCTTAAGAAGAAACGAGCCTTCTGCTTTCGCTGTAAGTGCAACGGCCATGTTAACAATGAATGCCGGGCTGACCTCGATTGTGTTATTTGCAACAAGAAGAACTCCCATTTATCGGTCAAATGTCCAATCTTGACATGGACAAGGAACATCACATCTTTGCATGGATCGGTTAAAAAGGAGTTGGCATTTGTCCAGGTGCATGAGGTAGACTACAAATTAGAAACACCAGATCAGGCTCCTACGGGGCATGTGTCAGTGGATGGACCGCCAATTTCTGCAGAGGTGGTACAGACCGAACTTGCAAGGTTAACTAGATTGGAGTGGAGCTGGGAGGCCTTGCCCCATGATGAGAAGTCCTTTCTGGTGGCTTTTCCTAACGTGGAGACTCTACGCAGCATGGTTGACATCGGATATCATCTGAAGAATCATGGTGTTACTATTACTGTGTCTGAGTGGCAGAGTGACCAGGATATTGTTCCAGCGTATGAGCTAGAGGAAGTCTGGGTGCACATCACCAATGTCCCTCAAAAGTACCGGCACTTTTTGGTTTTTTGGGTTTTGGGTCAAGAAATAGGGAGCACCAGGGAAGTGGACATGTTGACTTACAGGAAGCTGGGTGTTATCAGGGTGAGGGTTGCAGTAGTGGACACGAGTTTCTTCCCCATCACTACTGATCTGGTCTTTGGAAACATTGGTTATAATATCACTTACACGTTGGAAGGGAAGGATTTTGTGCCTGCCGTCCCTCCACCTGGGGCTGCTGACTATATGGATCAAGATGGCCCTGAGTCAGACAAGGGTACTGGTAAAGAGGAGGGTGAGTCCTCTGCTGCAAAGAAAAGAAGAGGGGATGATGCACCAAACAGTTCAACCAGTACTGAACAAGGGAAACAGACAGGAAACGGTCCAGAGCCAATGCAATTGGCTCTCACGCCTTTTGGAAAAAACAGACCCTGTCCACCTTGGCATCCACTGATTATATTGAAAGCAGGAGAAACACTACCACCAATAGCTGTGACCCCGCCGAAGGGGGGGTATCGCAATGACGGTAAGAATAAACGCAAGCTTCCTGTTAATGCATCACCTCCGTGTCGTTCCAATTTATATAATAGAGCTTCTCGTTATGAAATTGGAATCTCATGTACTTGTTTGAATAATGCAGCAGAGGAGAAGAGCAAGCATTGGAAGGCAAGCAACCAGGGGCTAGTGGCCAGCGGTCAGGCTGCTACCAACGCTCACACACCAACCAGCGGCCAGGCGATGGCCCGCGGCCAGCGACCAGCCAGCGTGGTGGCCAACGACCAGCAGCAAGCCAGCAGCCAGGTGATGGCCAGCGGCCAGCGGCCAGCCAGCGTGGTGGCCAGCGGCCAGTAGCCAGCCAGCGACCAGCGGCCAGCCTGCGGCCAGCAGGCCAGCGGCTGGCTAGCGGCCAAGACACGGCCAGCGGCCAGCCGGCAGTGGCCGACCAGGGAACTACTCTGGCTGCTGATGGCCAGGAGCCGGCTGTTGGCGGCCAGAGGGTGGCTGAGCAGGCCGCGACTGACCTGGAGGCAACCAGACTGGCCGGAGACGGTCAGGAGGTAGATGCGCCTGCCTCTGGAGGTACGATGCTGGCTATAGCGAACAATGGATAGGACTCGGTATTTGGTGAAGGTGAGATTACTGAACCACCATTGAATGAAGAATTAAGCCCTGTCCATCAAGATTCCTTACCATATCCTACTGTGTTTTCAGATGACCCGGTGAAAGGTCAGATAACCTCTGATGGTACAACACCTTTGGGATCGCCTAACACAGGTTCGGGACTTGATCAATCGGATATTGGTTCATTACTCATCGACGGTAAACGCCATAGTGCAAGAACTAATAACAATCTGTCTGACGTTGGAATGCCGATTGCAGACGAGTTGATCATGGAAAGGGCTATGAAACGTGCTGCGGCTCGGAACCTGGATGGTAACCTGGCATCGCAGCAATCGTCCACTACGACGCCCTCCAGTGGTGGTAAGCTATCGAAAAACATGTGCATTGCCAATCTAAATTCCATTGGAGTCTCGCTAGGCAACAGTATGGATACAATTAACTTATCCTATAGTGCACTTAAATGAATCCATGTTGACAAAACCGTGGTACAAACTAAAGCTCAGAGTGCAGAAAAACGTATACCTGTGGAAAATCCTTTTGATTATAGTGATGGAGAGGAAGCTAATAATGATCTTCTATCGCACTTAGTGAAGGATTTAACAGACGTAGATCTGGATGACTTGGACTTGGACACTAAAATATGTGATCTCCAAGTATCTGGTCGAAGGACGAAGTCTGCGTCTAAGAAAAATAAGGGACGACATAAACAACAAAATAAACAGAACACGAGTACTCAATGAAAGGCTTTTACTGGAATAGCAGAGGTCTAGCAGACTTGGCTAAATACCGGTACATCTCAGATGCAATAAGAGATCACTGTCTAGATTTTGTTGCAATTATGGAGACTGGTAAGCAAAATATGGCTTGGGCAAATCTTAATCGTCTCTCAGGAGGCGCGGATTTTGTTTGGCACTGCTTGCCACTTAGAGGCCGATCAGGAGGTATTCTCTTAGGTATTAATTCACTAGTTCTTGACCTTTCTATCATCGTTGAAGGGGAATTTTTTGTTAAGTTCCATCCGCGAAATAGACAAGATAACTTTAAATGGATTCTGATGGCTGTGTATGGCCCGGCTCAAGAAGAGTTTAAGACTGCTTTCTTGTCGGAATTAGTACGGACTTGCCAACAGAACCCCCTACCTGTTTTGATAGGAGGAGATTTCAATATAATGAGGAATAGCAGAGAAAAAAACAAAGATAATTTTAATACCAGATGGCCTTTTCTATTCAATGCAGTCATTGATAGCTTTGATCTTCGGGAGATTGAATTGTCAGGTAGATAATTCACCTGGGCTAATTCTCTTCCGGATCCAACCTATGAAAAATTGGATAGAGTCTTGATGAGTACTGAGTGGGAATTAAAATATCCCCTAGTAACAGTTCGTGCTCTAGACCGTGGAATTTCAGATCACACACCCCTGATTCTGGAAACAGGAGTCCCAGCCTTTGCTGGTCGACCTCAGCAGTTCAAAATGGAACTCAACTGGTTGATGCAAGAGGACTTTAAAACAAAGGTCAGAGAGATCTGGAATCATCCGGTACAGGGACAGAATTCGGTTCAACGTTGGAACAAAAAAATGGGAGCATTACGAAAACATCTTCGGGGATGGGCTCGCCACTTCCAACGTATTGTGACAACACTCGACACACAGGCCGAACAGAGAATCCTAACCGATGGGGAAAGAGAGCAACTGGAACATGCTCGTGATGATCTCACAAAACTCCTGAGAGATGAGGAAATGAGATTTTATCAACGAGCTAAAGTGAATGACGTCCTTTTAGGGGATAATAATACAAAATACTTCCAGATGGTGGCAAATGGCAAACATCGGAAGAAACGAATATTTTCCCTGGATTCTGAGGGGGAAAATAGAAGGACAACATCAGCTCAAGGAATACATTACCCAATTTTACAAAGATTTGTTTGGCCCCCCGGAAGAGAGTCATTTTAGCCTAGATGAAGGAAGGGAGGATATTACACAAGTAAGTCAAGTAGATAATGAGCTTCTCACGGCCCCTTTCACTAAAAAGGAGGTTCGGGAGGCAATCTTTAGTATGGAACACAATAAAGCACCAGGCCCGGATGGTTTTCCGGCTGAATTTTATCAGCAGTTTTGGGAAACAATCAAAGGAGACTTGATGGCTATGTTTCATGACTTACACTCAGGAGAACTCCCGTTGTTCAGTCTCAATTTTGGAGTTATCTCATTGATACCCAAAGTCAAAGAGGCTAATAAAATACAGCAGTACCGGCCTATATGCTTACTGAATGTTAGTTTCAAGATATTCACGAAAGTGGCAACAATCAGAATTAATTCAGTAGCCGATAACATTATCAGCCCGACTCAAACATCTTTCATGCGTGGTAGAAATATTTTGGAAGGGGTGGTTATTTTGCATGAGACAGTACACGAAATACACAGGCAAAACCTAAATGGAATTATATTCAAAATTGACTTTGAGAAGGCCTATGACAAAGTTAAGTGGGACTTCCTGACACAGACGCTCCGGTTAAAAGGTTTCTCCGCCAAATGGATTGCGTGGATTAAATCTTTTATTTCGGGCGGAAGTGTTGCGATCAATGTTAATAATGAAATAGGACCTTTCTTTCAGACTAAAAAAGGACTTAGGCAAGGTGATCCTCTATCACCTATACTATTTAACTTGGTTGCAGATATGCTCACACTGCTCATTAACAGGGCGAAAACAAATAATCAGATACAGGGTGTGGTGCCCCACCTGATTGATGGTGGCCTTTCCATACTACAGTATGCTGATGATACAATTCTGTTCTTAGATCACAACCTGGAACAAGCTCAGAACATGAAAAATATTCTTTGTGCTTTTGAGCTGTTATCGGGACTCCAAATAAATTTCCACAAGAGTGAAATTTATTGTTTTGGTGAGGCTAAGAACTTCGAAGACCAATATAAAGAACTGTTTGGTTGCAACCCGGGGTCTTTCCCAGTCAAATACCTTGGCATTCCAATTCATTTTCGGAGATTGACAAATAATGACTGGTTGAGGGTCCAGGAACGCTTTGAGAGTCGACTTAGCAGTTGGAAAGGGAAAAACCTTTCATATGGCGGCCGACTAACCTTAATAAATTCAGTTCTTAGCAGTCTACCGATGTATATGATGTCCTTCTTCCAAATTCTAAAAGGGGTTCGTAAGAAGCTGGATTACTACCGGTCTAGATTCTTTTGGCGAAGTGATGAGCATAAGAGAAAATACCGATTAGCTAGATGGAGTATTATGTGTCTTCCAAAGGATCAAGGGGGACTAGGGATTCACAATCTGGAACTCAAGAACATAGCCTTACTCAGCAAGTGGCTGTATCGGTTGCTTACGTCGGACGGCACTTGGCAACAAATTCTTCGCAATAATATCTAGGGACCAAGCCACTGGTTCAGGTCCAATGGAAAACTGGCGATTCTCATTTTTGGGCGGGGCTGATGAAAGTCAAAAACGATTTGTTAAAATTCGGAACCTTCACTATAAAAGATGGGTCCCAGATAAGGTTCTGGGAAGATAAATGGCTAGGTAACAGCCCTCTTCGGGATCAATATCCTCAACTGTATAATATAGCTAGGAAAAAGCAGGATACGGTGGCAGAAGTACTTAGTACTGAGATTCCCAACATATCCTGGCGGAGAGATCTGATCGGACCTAAATTGATAATGTGGAACAATTTAGTAGCAAGACTGATCTAGTTTGACTAATATGTTCAATGGATGGCTGAATTTAGTGTCACAAAATTTTAAACCCCTGGTATTTGTAGGCGCGGCGGCCTTATGTTGGGCAGTCTGGTGATGCAGAAATGCAGTGGTTTTTGATAATAAATCTCCCAATTTTTTGCAGGTACTCTTCGCAACGTCGCATTGGATCCGCACTTGGTCTATCCTACAACAGCCTTCATCGCGGGAAAGGCTTGCAGCGGTGTCGCAACACTTGGTCCAGATGGCCAAGGTTATTTTTGCCCGGGCATTTGGATGCCGGTCTAGTCTTAGGATTGGCGGCTCTTAGTGTTCGGTGTCCAGAAAACTTTCTTTTTATTTTTGGCTGTGTGTCGTTTGGCAGAGGCCGGGATTATTTTTTCAGGCAGGTGTATCACCTCGATGTATCTAACTGAAAAGTAATAAAGCAATCCCATTTCCAAAAAAAAGTGCAACGGCCGAGATCGCATTTTTCTTCAGATCCGAAGCGGTTCCCAGCCGGTGGGTGAGCGGCCGACGTCAGCCACGGACGGGAATCTTATTTGAGTTTCAAACTTCAAATGCGATTTTCTCCTAAACCGTTAATCCTTTTTCAAATCCGTTTGAACCGCCGTGTTATTTAGAATTAATGCAACAAAATAAGATCCAATATAAGTATATTTTTATTTTCTATATGTATATTTTTAATCAACATTTCTAATATGTTATTTCAACATTTTGAATAACTATCTCAACATCTTAGAAGTAGTGCTTCAAATTTTGACACAAATGTTGATCTAGTTTATCCGAATTATTGAATTAAGTTTGAGAAAATGTTGAACCTAGTATTTGAAAATGTTGATCTAGTTTATCCTGCATTATTTCATTGAATATGTTAATTTAATTTTTATATAAAAATATTTACAGCATGAGGATATTTCTCCACCCTGCATGAGGTTTCACGGCGCAGTAACGAAAAAAGTTCCTTCACCCCGCACACTTCCTTCCTTGGGCCATCCGTTCGTCTGTTCCTTTCGTGAGCGGTTAGTGGGCTTTGATGGGCTTCTAAGCTACCTAGCTAAAAAAGTGAATGGAAGCCGGATAGGTGCTCCCCTTGTAGGGGGGCGCCGGCGCCCCTCGCAGCCGCTGGTGCAGCCACTAGGTTTCGGCGCTTGGCGGCCGGTGGCGGGGGAGATGGCGGCCGCGAGGGTGCAGACCAACTCCTACCACACGCTGCAGGTGCGTACGCCCACGGTCTCACGGCCTCCGCCTCCGACCTCCGACCTCCGTCGCTTTAATTTTTCGTTTTTCGAATAATTTTGATCAGTAAGTTGAGGGGCATGCCCGAGCAAGAATAATCTCAGAGAGATGATGATAAACGAGTCCAAGGCGTGTTTGGTTAAATGGAAAGAGCATAATATATAGCATCTGCGCTGTAAAGCGTCCCCGGCGCAAATTAATAATGGGCTTAGGAGAAAGTGGGATAGGATTTCATTTTGGTGGATTCCATATGGATTAGTAAGAATCAATATACTCATTCACTCCAGCACTGCTGAATTTTTCTCCCTTGCCCAAATTAATTGATGTATGATATTACATATACACTGGTCATACATACACGTACATCTCCTTCACTGCAAAGGAGTGGAGGAAATCAAACAAGAAATGTAGCTATCTACAAGATCATGCATTCCCACACAAACACACACTCTCATAGCTAGCAAAAACAAGAATATCAAGCTGCTTGCACAGCAAATTGAAGCACAAATCAAACCGCCACAAGCATTCAGATCCAGTTTTAGTTTCTCCTTAAGCTGTCGGAGGGGATCCTCCATTGGTCGGTGTCGGCCGAGTTACGCCGATGTGGGTGGTTAACGCCCAAAGCACGGTGATGAACTCACCTCCTTGTACCAGGACCTCCTCGTGCCCCTTCACACGCTCCTCGTCGTTTGATGGTGCCGCGTAGACTATGAGCTCCGTCCACACATCAGCTAACACCTTCCATGCCGTCTCATGGTCAAGTTCCTCCACTAGAAACTTGCCTAGCTTTGCACCATTCAGTACAACTTTGTTTCATCGCTCTGGCCTGCTACTGTTTTGTTTTGATCACTCTGGCCTGCTGCTGCTGCTGCTTTGTCTTGCTCACTCCGGCTTGGCGTTTCCACTTCAATTTCCGTTTGCATTGGGTTTTCCTGCTTTGTATTCTCGACCTCTGTGGCCTTCATCATCATCTTCTCCACCCGTGCTCTCTTTGATGAGAGGAAGTACAGTCGACACCCAAGCATGCTCATCAGCTCCGCCTTCATGTCCTCGAAAACACACTCCGCCTTTTCCTTGTTGTCAGGCAGTAGCTCCGGATGAAAGGCTAGCACAGTACTTGGACAGCTTAATCGCCACCTTTCTTGCAGGTACTACTTCTGCCTTGTTACTTCGAGGTGCAGACATCACCTCCAAGATGCTGGTGGCAATGTGCCACGTGAGGATGACCTCGGCAATGCTATGGCTCATGCAAGCCGTCCTTAAGGGTTGCTGAGAAATACTGTGCTTATCCAATGCAGACATGCCTTTGGTTTTTTTTTTTAGAAAAAGGGGTAAACCCGGTCTCAGCCATTATGTTCAACAGCCTACAACCGAAAGAGTACAAACACTGCTGGCATTCAAGCCGCACCCTGAAGGAGGAATCTCCAACATCAGAGCAACAAAACAAAACAGAAACCCAATCACTGCTGCATACAACAGTGAACAGTTTACTCTAGAACATAATCCTTTTCATGACATTCCAGCCGAACTTGTTTACTAACTCCAGTGCCGTTGGATTCCTATGAACACAAAAAGAATCACGAACAAGGATTGGGGAGTGATAGAAGAACGGTTCCAGAAAAAACTGAGTAGCTAAGACAGTGGTTGGGCATCATACTGAAGGCTAGCTGGTTTTGGTATCTAGAAACATGCACTCTTCTATTTAGTGTTGCTAACTGATATCTATTGAACTGGGTAATCTATCAGCTGAAGAAACCTCTTTTAACTTATAGGGCGAGAAATCACATTAGTCGGGTACAAAAATCTTGGAAAAAGAGTGTATTTTTCATCTTCCATTATAGTGTTATACATTGCCTGCACAGAAAAGGTTTTGCTTTTTGTCCATATGAACGAATCCTTGCCCCTATTAAGCTGCACCATCAAGAGACTCCCCACCAATTTCAACCACTGGTTCCATACATCCCCCACCACTGCCCGTCTAAAAGAAACGTTAAGTGGACAAGTACTTAGTACTTGAGCCACTGTAACATTCTTCCCTCTCACAATTCTATACAGTGAGGGGTAGCCTAACATGAAAGGTTCATCGCCAAGCCACAAGTCCTCCCAGAATCTAGTCCGAGTACCATCTTGGACCTTGAACCGCCCCATTCCAAGAAAAAGATTTTTGACTTCCATCAGACCTGACCAAAAGTGTGAATCCCCTCTTTTCTTTTCTACTTGGGTAAGGGTTTTGTTCTGAAGATATTTCTTTCTTAGAATGTCTTGCCATAAACCTTCCTCATTTACCAGCTTAAACAACCATTTGCTTAATAAGCATTTGTTCTGAATATCAAGATCAACTATACCCAGACCCCCCACACTCTTTGGCTTGCGGAGGATATTCCACCTTGCAAGTCTGTACTTCTTCTTATGCTCGTCACTTTGCCAAAAAAACCTTGATCTATAATAGTCAAGTTTCTTTAGAACACCTTTAGGTATTCTGAAAAAGGACAGCATATACATTGGTAAACTAGAGAGTACTGAATTAATTAGGACAAGCCTTCCTCCCGATGAAAGAAGCTTGCCTTTCCAACTACTCAACTTTTTCTGAAATCTCTCCTCTATGATGCTCCAATCTTTATTTGAAAGCTTGCGCGGACTCATCGGAATTCCTAGATATTTAAAAGGCATAACCCCCTCTTTACAGCCAAATAAGTCTACATATTCTGAAACTCTCTTTTTTGTTTCACCGAAACTGAACAACTCACTTTTGTGAAAGTTAATCTTAAGGCCCGAAAGCTTCTCAAAAGCGCATAGCACTAGTTTGAGATTTTTAGCCTTATCTAAGTCATCATCCAAGAAGAGTATCGTGTCATCTGCATACTGCAGAATTGAGAGACCGCCCTCAACAAGATGTGGTACCAGACCATTGAAATGGTTCTGAACTTTTGATCTCTCAATTAAAACAGCTAACATGTCACCCACCAGGTTAAAAAGAACGGGCGAAAGTGGATCACCTTGTCGCAGCCCCTTCTTAGTTTGGAAAAAATGCCCCAACTCATCATTTACTTTAACACATACGCTTCCACCTGAGACAATCTGCTCAATCCATTGGCACCATTTACTTGAGAACCCCTTCATTCTCAACACTTGCTGCAAGAAATCCCAATTGACTTTATCATATGCTTTCTCAAAATCTAATTTGAGAATAATACCCTTATGTTTCTTCCTACATATTTCATGCAATGTCTCATGTAAAACTACCACACCCTCTAAAATATTCCTTCCAGGTAAGAAGGCCGATTGCGATGGTCTAATAACTTTACTAGCCACCAAAGAAAGCCTGTTAGCAATGACCTTTGTAAAGATCTTGAAGCTAACATTCAGCATACAAATAGGTCGATACTGTTGAATCTTCTTAACCTCTTGTTCTTTTGGTAGTAAAGTTATAATTCCAAAATTGATGCTAAATAAAGGAAGATCCCCCCTATGAAAATCTCGAAACATGGCCATTAGGTCATCTTTGATGAGACTCCAAAAGATCTGGTAAAACTCCGCCGGAAAACCATCCGGTCCTGGAGCTTTGTTATGTTTCATTTGAAATATAGCATCTCGCACCTCCTTTTCTGAAAATTCTGCCTCCAAAGCCTCATTCTCTAGATGAGTAACTCTTGGAATGTCATCTGTCATAGACTCATCCATTGAAAAATTATTTCTCTCCGGTTTTCCAAAAAGTCCTTTGTAATACGTTGTGATGTATTTTTTCAATTGGGCCTCTCCCTCAATAACTCCTTCCTCTTGCTCAAGCCGGAAAATTCTAGTTTTCCTTCTTTTCCCGTTTGCTACCATCTGAAAATATTTTGTGTTTCTATCTCATTTTAAAATCTTGTTAGTCTTTGCCCTTTGGAACCATCTCACTTCTTCCTCTCTAAGAAGCTGAGCAAGTCTATCCTTAACACACTGCTTTAAGTCCATCTCATGCTGGCTTAACAGCTGGAACTCAGCCTTCTTATCAAGTTCGTCAGCCTTCCTCATCAGTTCTTGCTTTTCCTTTTTATATGCTGCTGACACATTTTTTTTCCCCATCCCCTGAGATATTGTCGTAGCCTCCAAATTTTATTTTGCCACCTCTGTATAGGTGTAACCCCTCTCTTCTCTTTCTGCCAAACTTCTGAAATTGACTCAAAAAAGCCATCTTTCAAAAGCCAACCTAGTTCAAATTTAAAAGAATTATTGTTCTTGCCCTTGGTTGTCTCCCCAGTATTGAGTAGAAGAGGTGTATGATCTGATATTTCCCTGCTAAGTGCTTCGACCGTGGCTAATGGAAACTTTAGTTCCCATTCCGTGCTCACCAGCACTCTATCCAACTTCTCATACGTTGGAACCGGCCGAGCATTTGCCCACGTAAATTTGCGACCTGACATCTCGATCTCTCTCAAGTCCAAACTATCTATCACAGCATTGAAAAGAAATGGCCATCTCTCTTCAAATCTATCATTATTCTTTTCGTTCCTATTTCGAATTATATTAAAATCACCTCCAATGCAGAGAGGGTGATTTTCTTTGCTACAGGACTGCACTAATTCTGTCAGAAAACATTCTTTAAATTCGGGTTGGGCTGCCCCATAAACTGCCACCAAGACCCACTTAAAGTCATCTTTCTTGTTTCTCACCCGAAATTTCACAAAAAAATCACCTTCTTCAATACTGCCAATGTCCAGATCATCCATATTAACACCTAGCAAAATGCCCCCCCGACCTTCCATGAGGCCTGGTCCAATGCCATATAAAATTTCTCCCACCACTGAAATTATTCAGCGTCTCTTGGGTGAAATCCTTCTTGCATGTTTCCATAAGAGCAATAAAAGTTAAATTTTGCTCTCTGGCCGTGTCACCTAAAAATCTAGATTTAGCCAAGTCACTAAGACCTCTGCTATTCCAGAAAATACCCTTCATCTTGAACTTCTTTTAGAAAATTTGGCCCTCCTAATTTTGCAAGTTTTTCTAAGGCACGACTTAGCGTGAAACTTGCCCTTCCGCATATGACCTGTAAGTTCACTATTTAGCGGAAAACTCGACTCATCAAAGACCTCATCCATCATTTCCCCACACAGGCTCTTTAAAGCATTCAATTCTAATGCCTCCATACTTTCCTCCTCACTGTCACTATCCACCCATTGCTGCTCCCCCTCCCCTGTATGTACTGTTCCCTCTCTAAATCAGACTCCAACACATGTTGAATGTTCTGAAATTTATCTTGTTCAGAGCTACCAAAATTAATTCCTAGCTGTTGTAAGCAGTTAATAGCCTTATTCGTATTAACAGAAAACAAGGAATTAGCGAAAGGCATACCTCCTCCGAACTCCAGGTTCTTCTTCGCCACCCTTTCCTCGGCTTTAGCCAAGGCATGCTCGTCTTTAGAGCGTTGCAACCTCGGGCTGTTCCGAACCTGCACCATTTTTGTTGCCTCTGGAATCGCTGCCAACTCCTCCACCCTCTTCTTCTTTCCCTGATCGGCCATCCCCTCCTCTATCTCAATCAGCTCCTCATCTTCTTCATCCATAACCTTGTTTGCGGCCTCATCAAACACATGATCAACCGCTATATTCAGAATCTCCTCCGCTTTCTTCCTAAGAAAAACCTCAAATTCTTCCTCATTCATATTCTGCACTTGCTCTTTAAGCGATCCTTTGGAAAAGTTGCTGTTGTCAACAGCCACACCCGTACTACCCTCCTTCTGAACCAGCACTTTCTTCTGTCTTTTAGTCTCTCGCCCTTGTTCCTTCTCAACCTCGTGTACCTTAGTCCCCTCCTGCTCACCCTCTCCTTCATAGCTGCAGCCACCATTCCATTCTATAACAGCCTCCTCTCCATTTTCATCAAACCCCATTTTCTCAACTTCGAATTCTAACTCGAAGTAATGATCCCCAATGACCACATCGAGATGGGCGGGGATCAAAACCGGATTTAGGACAGCAACCATAACACGCCCAAAGTCGTTCTTCCTTGTTGCTTCCATATCCACTGTCTGTGTCGAACCAAGCAGAGAACCAATCGCCCAGAGCTCTGAAAATTCTCTGAGTTCTTTACGAACACCAAAAATCCTAACCCAAACTTTTGGAAGTAGGAAACCTATCTCTTTCTCATGCCAAACTTCAAATTTGATTCTTGCACCCACAGGAACACCAACACCTCTAAGATCAGCTCCTCCAAATGCTACAGCACGCTGCAGCTCCAACTTAGAAGGAAAATTGGTGAGGAAGGTATTCTCCTCATGATCCTTCAAAACCCACCCCCATTTACCAGGAAAGATTCTCTCCAATTGCTTTTGAACCTCTTCCTTCGAAATCTGTCCACCCTCCACTGAAATAATCGCTGTTTTTGACTCCCTTTTCATCTTAGCAAGAGGAGGGCGGGGAATATGATAAAAACCCAACCCATGAACAGCATACCCGACAGCATGAGCCACCGGCCTAGGCATCTTCAAAATGGGGCACCTGTGATTGACATGATCATGACTGTTGCAAATGACACAGTAGATCTCTGCACTACACCTTGCCGCCACATGACCTTTCTTGGTGCACTGCAGACACCTAATCCCGGTCATTACCTCACTGCTATCCTGCTTCCCTCCTTCATTTGCCTCTCCCATCTCAACATCCCCACCACCAGATCCAATTTGCTGCAGCCTTACCATTTCCTCCACCTTCTCCTGTTCAGGACGATCATCACTGTGTTTATCAGAACGCCCAATCCTCTTCGCCTGTCTCTTATACACATCTATCACTCCCCCTTCTTCTTAGCTTGCTGCCAACCCCGGCCCCCAAAACCCCTACCACCTCTTCCACCACGGCCATAAACCGAGCTCCGCCCACGCGGATCAAGCCATCCATCACCATGGACACCATTGCCTCTTCCATCAAACCTCCTTTGGTAGCCCGCACCTGCCTCCAAACCCTTGCTTCCCGGTCGCCCTCTGTAAGGCTGGAACGGCGGATCAAAGGCTGGCCTAGACACTCTCCCACGATTAAACCCTCTCTCCATGTGATCCCCACCAGCTCGGAGCCCTCTCTCCTCCCACTGCCTTCCAGCCATCCCCGGCGCCGTCTGAGAGGAGCACGAGAAACCAAAAGACGGGGAAATGAAAGGTTCACAAGATAACAAGCCGACAGGCTTACCAGCTCTTTGCAGAAGCACCCCTAAGCCGCTCGTAATACGAAACGCTGGTCTGGCACATTTATGATCCGCGCTGCACCCCCCAACGGGTACGTGGAGATGAGTCGACACAGGAATTCGAAAATTGAAATTTCCATCTGGATCTAAACGCCCACGCTCCGTCTCCTTCAACGACAGTGCCTTTGAGCACGCCGTCGCCCGTTCTTCGCGAGCAAAAAACGCCAGGCGCACGGGCGAGTCACTCTTCCCAGAACGAAGATCTCTTGCCCAAATATCCCCTAGTGATATCCTGGGCGAAGCTCTCACCGATGGCAATGGACCTCGCCACGGTTTGCCTGCCGAACTCAGACGATTTTCAACCCGACCTTGCAAAGCCCGCAACTGTCTGCCTTTTCTAGGACCGCTACTCTCCTCCGAAGCTGTCCGCAACGAACAACCATGGCTTGAGATAGTGCTACGCACAAAATCCTCGTATGATGATGCATCTCAATCCCTTAGGGATGACTGCTGCGCCGGCTCACACAGGCAGGGCACTGCTGCTACTGATCGATTGTCTTCCTCCACTTCACTATCAGAGCTCACGACGGAGCTCTCCTCATCTGCTAGGGGCCAGAAACGCGAACCAGACCCCTCCATTCTCAGCCCTAACAATGGGTCGGACGACGAGCCTACGCTCGACCTCGCATTACTCCAGTGCTGATGTGAATCCTGCACAGAAGCGTCTTCCAAGCTCTCCGGCCGGACCTCGACGTCCGCAACCTCCGTCGTTCTATCCGAGTCTGCAAACAACGATGAACTCACCTTGCCATCTCTCGCTCTAACCTCCGCAGTCGCCCACGGCCTAGGCACGAGCGTCAGCCTCCGTCTTCCCTCGACGTCCTTAGCTCTCTGCCCACCCGTCTCCACCCGCCCGTCTCCGCCCCCTTCGCTCATCTCACCATGAGCAGCCATCCTTCACTTCTCCTATTGGAGAGTGATGTAATCGTGAGGTCTCTTGTCTCTGTGGCCACTACTGGTGGTGTTGGTGACTTGGTTAGCTCCAGGGGCTGAGTTGAGTGCAAAGGCATTGAATGAGCTGATGGCAGGTCGGCGGCGGCGGCGTCGAGTCCCACGGCGACGGCGACGATGCGACGGGAAACGACGCTCCCTCCGTTCCTGATCCGGTGCTAGGAGGGGGGATTTTAGATAATTAGAAAAGCTAACGGTTGGAGGATTTAATTGCTAAAATTTCTCACATCTCTATATGACCATCGGATGGGGATCCGGTGGATATGGTGGGAGTTTGCATAGTTTGCACACGAAGCTGATTTGCATAGGATACGTTGCCACTGGAGAATGGCCTATCAAATTTGAACAAAACTGTTGTTTCTCTGAAAAAACCATTAAGGTAAACAATAATTGTATGGAACAATAACTGTTGTTTCTCGAAGCTTTACAGTCGCCTGTGGATTGCAGGCCGCCGGAGTTCAGCCGCTTGGTGATGACAATATCCAATAACCAACGACATGCCTCCACCGCGGGAGTCTATACCTTGACCTTGTTTTTCTGTATCTTCTCCATATCCGTGTATGTTTGCACGTAGATGTTGTATCGCTGGTGGTGTTTCATATTCTCTCATCCCCTTTTTTCTCCATTGCTCAAACTCTAAGATGTAATGGCTTTGGCCTGCCGAAGGCCCAAATGAATGAATTCAGGTGGGGAATCTTTCCCCCCGGTGACCCTAAAAAAAAACGATGGATGGCTCTCGGGTGAAAACGAGATTTACACATCAGGCGATGGGATCGTGTGAGGCTCCGGAAGAGACCAGCTCTCCAATTGTAAGTCTTGTTCTGATCTCTCTTGTGAGCCGATAATTGACGCGCAGCAAGGTGATTTCGTCACGAATCAGAAAATTTGCCGACATATTTGATGTGTGTGATGGATCGTGTGTACACATTTCAACATCCATCCCATCATTCCAAATGTTATGATTGCATTCAGTAGTTACAAATGAGACCAACAAATGTGGTACAACTAGTTTTTCTGATCAGCAGATCTAAGGTATTGGCGGAGCTACCGTGTAGCTGCCTGGCTTACCACTAAAATAACTACCCTGCTAATTTCATAAGTAAATTTGTAAATAAAATAACACTCGTGCTAAGTGAAAGACTTGATCTTAGGTGATAAGTAATTTTACTATATAATAAAATAATATATGCAGTACAATGCATATATTGGTATTCATCTCTTCCGCAAAAAAAGTATTCATCTATATCAATCTATACTATTGAGAGTGAGACTTTTGCTGTTTTTTTTTCAATTTTGCTGTTTTTTCCATTCACCCTCGTGCTGTAGCGTGGAGCCTATATGTAATTTCTACTAGCCATAATTAGTGCCTTTTATATCTACTGCATAACAATTAGGGACTCTATCTAGCTAAAGAAATAGTACAATTTTAGGATTCTTACGTTAAACTTTAACCGTCAGTGTATCTACTACAACTTGAATTGACAATGAAATGTATATTTTACTAGATCTTAACTATATGAAAAAATGGTAATATTTTGCCGTATTTATATGAAATGGCATACTCTTCATGAAAACGACGTTACTTTTAGACCATGTCGACGTCATAATATATCTTAAATTGGAGTGTCTAGTACATTAACTTATTAAAATAACACACGACAACGAGTCCCCTTGGGTCACAAATAAAGCACGAAGACAAGCAACGGGCCCAAAGGTACATCTCATAGATAGGTGGTCACCAAGTGCTGCTCCATCAACTGAACGATCGATCGTTCAGTACCCTCTGATGTAAAAAGCTGTGGCGTTCACGCATCCCACTACGCGGGTGAAGGGAAAAGCGGGGATGGCGATCGAAGCGTGCCAGGACGTTGTTTTGTACGTAACCGCCATCTTCCTTATCCGTTTTGCAAAGAAGGCTCAAAAGCACTTCAAGAATATCAGCAATGAGACTACTTCAATTAACCAGCATAACTGCAGGGTGGTCAAGCTGTTGGCTGAAGCTAGCAATATTGCTGTTTCGATTCTTGTGTCATCATCACATATCATGTGAAGCGGATTGCAACACAAAGTTCTAGCAAGTGGTCTCTCATCCACAAGACATTCCAGAAGAAAAAGTTGTACGTGATGGGGAGAAATTACAATCCTTGGAGTTGGAGATTGCTGATCTGGAGGGTGGAGTCGAGACTCTGTTCAAAACATTGGTCCAAAGCAGAGTCTCCTTCTCAACACTCTGAGCTTGTAGATAGGTGTAACAACTCCGAGCCCCTATGATTAGCATCCGCCTTTTAGAGGATCAGCTGATCACTGCATGAATTGTACAGAAAATTACTCAGATGAAAACAAAAGCACAATTTTGGTTCACTTCTTGTCATTTTACTGTTATGTAAATCGTGTGATACAATGACCCAAGTTTGAGCATCCATTCAAAAGCAAGCCAGCTCCAGCACACGAGGTAACGCGTGTAAGTTGCACGAGTTGTGTGGAATAAAATACCTACTGACACTAACAACTGTGCAACAACTACATAACACTGCATTTCACCGATAATACTTGGTTAGTGATCATTAAACTAATCTCTTAAGCGTGCAATTGTGTCAAGATTGGCCAGTAGAGTAACTAACCTGTTGATTCTTGTTGCCAATAGTCGGAACATGAAATGTGATAGATCACTGGGAGAATAGCTGGTGCACTACAAATTTGAAATAAACACATGGGTGATGAAGGGAACAGATTCCATATGCCGCTGCCAGATCTCATACCTTGATGGACAACATTGAGGAGATGAATTGGCAAGATGCTGTTTGCCTTCCCTTCAACTGGTGCTGTCTCATAACCTTGCTGCGTATAAATAGGCCTCAGCAGAGCATTTGGCTCATCAAACAAAATTTGCTCTTTGCTTCTCATCTCTTCCACCTCAATACAGAAAGAAGTTTCAGCTACATCCTGCAGATATGGCTTGCCATCTAAGATCGATAAGCTTGCCTTGCCGTCTAGGTCTCACTCCAGCGAAGCTGAAGTGCAACAGGAGCTGGACATTCTAGAGGCAATCATCTCCTCACCGTCCACATGTATCATCACAATGTGTGATGGTTTGAGGAGGCTTGGAGACATCTACAGCGGTGTTGAAGAGTTGATTCACTTGCCAAGCAACCAAGTTTCCTCTTCCCAGCAAAAGAAAATGTTGGATGGAGAAATCGAGTCTTCTCTTGAGCTGCTGGATCTCTGCAACACCATGCAAGAGATCTTCGTTGATTTGAAGGCCATCATCCAAGAGCTTCAAATGGTTATGAGGAAAGGAGATGATGCAGCTGTTTTGTCCGCTTGGTGAAGAAGGCTAAACAACATTTCAATTTTCAAGAAGGCAACGGATATCTTCTCACTCTTCCACCTGCCCCTCTCAGAGCAAGCTCATCAAGAACTACAAGAATTGCAGGAAATTATAGAAAATACACAAGTGGGACAGGCTGAAAAAGACCAATGGCATTATATATGGGGATCACCAAAGTATACATCCAAAAGCTTTTACAACCACATTTACAAAAACTTCCATCCTCCTAGATCCTTTCTTTGGATTTGGAAGTCAAGATGCTGCAACAAGCTAAGAGTTTTCTCTTGGCTCCTACTAATAAACACCAGAAGCCTACTAAAAAGAAAGAATTACAAGATTGAGGGCAACAACTATTTGTGTCATATGCTCAGCCCAAAGAGAAGAAACTGCCCTTCATCTCTGCTTCACATGCCCCTTTGCTGTTTCCTGCTGGCAACATATTGGAATTCAATGGCACCTTGGAACCATCAACTGCACTCCCCTCCTGCAAGTTTCCATTCTTAGCTTGCTTCCAACCCCGGCCCCCAAAACCCCTACCACCTCTTCCACCACGGCCATAAACCGAGCTCCGCCCACGCGGATCAAGCCATCCATCACCATGGACACCATTGCCTCTTCCATCAAACCTCCTTTGGTAGCCCGCACCTGCCTCCAAACCCTTGCCTCCCGGTCGCCCTCTGTAAGGCTGGAACGGCGGATCAAAGGCTGGCCTAGACACTCTCCCACGATTAAACCCTCTCTCCATGTGATCCCCGCCAGCTCGGAGCCCTCTCTCCTCCCACTGCCTTCCAGCCATCCCCGGCGCCGTCTGAGAGGAGCACGAGAAACCAAAAGACGGGGAAATGAAAGGTTCACAAGATAACAAGCCGACAGGCTTACCAGCTCTTTGCAGAAGCACCCCTAAGCCGCTCGTAATACGAAACGCTGGTCTGGCACATTTATGATCCGCGCTGCACCCCCCAACGGGTACGTGGAGATGAGTCGACACAGGAATTCGAAAATTGAAATTTCCATCTGGATCTAAACGCCCACGCTCCGTCTCCTTCAACGACAGTGCCTTTGAGCACGCCGTCGCCCGTTCTTCGCGAGCAAAAAACGCCAGGCGCACGGGCGAGTCACTCTTCCCAGAACGAAGATCTCTTGCCCAAATATCCCCTAGTGATATCCTGGGCGAAGCTCTCACCGATGGCAATGGACCTCGCCACGGTTTGCCTGCCGAACTCAGACGATTTTCAACCCGACCTTGCAAAGCCCGCAACTGTCTGCCTTTTCTAGGACCGCTACTCTCCTCCGAAGCTGTCCGCAACGAACAACCATGGCTTGAGATAGTGCTACGCACAAAATCCTCGTATGATGATGCATCTCCATCCCTTAGGGATGACTGCTGCGCCGGCTCACACAGGCAGGGCACTGCTGCTACTGATCGATTGTCTTCCTCCACTTCACTATCAGAGCTCACGACGGAGCTCTCCTCATCTGCTAGGGGCCAGAAACGCGAACCAGACCCCTCCATTCTCAGCCCTAACAATGGGTCGGACGACGAGCCTACGCTCGACCTCGCATTACTCCAGTGCTGATGTGAATCCTGCACAGAAGCGTCTTCCAAGCTCTCCGGCCGGACCTCGACGTCCGCAACCTCCGTCGTTCTATCCGAGTCTGGTAAGAGGGGTATCATGTTCCAGGAGGCGATTCATGATGGACTGCTTCGTACTAGTGTGTACCTCCTCTGTTCTTATCGCCAAGGAGAGTGGAGCAAACAATGGTAGGTAGTGTGGCCAACGAAGGTTCAACACGGAAAATTGCTTTACCCTAAGGCTAGATTGCTTCATCTTGCTCCGTAGCCATAGGAGACGACCGAAGGCTCCGCTAAAGGTGGGGCTGTTAGGCCAATAGGCTTTTGCTCTGTAGTTGCATAGCACTGAGACCATGAACCAATTTGAGAGTAGGAAAACAATGAATTCCCATATTTCCTCGTAGAAGAAGATAATGAATAGAAATACAGTTATAGCAAGGTCTACTAGGGAAAAGAAGGCTGGGGCACTGTTGTGGGTGGCTTTGGCTAGAAGGCATAGGACAATTTCCGAAACTCCAGACCGCAAAGTGTAGTTGTCTGTACGGAGGCTTTGGAATATATAGACAACATCTCCATTGCCACACAGAACAATGGACATGAGGCACAAGACGGCTACGACTATGGGGAGAAGAAGGTAGTTTGCTATGAGGAAGAAGGGGCTCGCAAAGACGACTGGAATGACAGAGTGGTAATACTCACTAAGGAAATTGACCTCATCATTCATCACCTGGAACAGTTCATCCGCTGCTTTGCCGCTGCTTTCACCATTATTCTTGTACAAGCCGTTCAAGATGAGCTTCCGGCAGTCGCGTGCTTCTTCATCGGTCATCGCCAGCTGATGCTCGAACCTTCGACGCAGCAACTTGAAGAGAGCAAACGAGAGGCAGAGTCTCTTGAAGCGTTGGATTTCCGAATTGGTGGCTTCATTGCCTGTCTCGGGAAGCTCCCAGACTTTAGCGACAGTGATGATGCTATTAGTTGGGGTGATCTCGTTGAACTCGTACCCATCAGCAGTAGCCTTCTTCACCAACTTCCTTTCTCCCATGACAATATATTTGCACCTCTTCAGCAGCTCGTTTCCATCCTGGACAGCATGCTGCACATTCTGGTCACCAAATTGACTCTCATGTTCTAGCATCTGAGCCATGTATGAGGTGAGCACAGAAGCGTTCTTGCCATGGGCATATGAACGCTTCCCCACCTCAGTGAAGGCGATTCTCTGCAACACCTTGGTAGCACAAAGGATCCAAAGTATGCTGAACACCGCCTTCCGACCGGCACTCTTGATGTTGAAGAAGACCAAGCTTCCTAGCCAAACAACTCGGCCAGCACGCTGGATGGTGCTCGAGTACCCGCGCATGCGGATCTCGTCTACCTTCTTGCGGAGGAGCTCCACCAGAAGCATCCATGTCAGGATCAGCCCGGCTGTCAGTGAGAGCTCAGACACTGAAGTGCTGGCAGTGGTGGAGGAGCTCGTCATGTTCCTGGCGTTCTTGGCCTCGGAGAAGAGGTAGGACATGACGGGGAGGAACAGGGAGAGCGCCGAGGTGAGGAAGAGGCGGACTTTGGGGTCAAGGATGGCGCTCACGTCGGAGATGCCGCTGAAGAGGTTGAGGCTGAAGAAGAGGCCGGCGAGGACGAACATGATGACGGAGGAGGACACAACGGTGGGCTCATTGCTCTGGTCGGTGTAGGATGATGTGAGGTTGGTGATGTACGAGTTGATTTTTTGTGGGCACACAATGGACATGAGGCACAGGACGGCGACGACTATGGGGAGAAGAAGGTAGTTTGCTACGAGGAAGAAGGGGCTCGCGAAGACGACCGGAATGACAGAGTGGTAATACTCACTGAGGAAATTGACCTCATCGTTCATCACCTGGAACAGTTCATCCGCTGCTTTGCTTCTGCTTTCACCATTCTTGTACAAGCCATTCAAGATGAGCTTCCGGCAGTCTCGTGCTTCTTCATCGGTCATCGCCAGCTGATGCTCGAACCTTCGACGCAGCAACTTGA
Source organism: Echinochloa crus-galli (assembly GCA_900205405.1). Classification (NCBI taxonomy): domain Eukaryota; kingdom Viridiplantae; phylum Streptophyta; class Magnoliopsida; order Poales; family Poaceae; genus Echinochloa; species Echinochloa crus-galli. The sequence continues at coordinate 4,474,171 of OAMR01000022.1, read as the reverse complement.
AGAGAGCAAACGAGAGGCAGAGTCTCTTGAAGCGTTGGATTTCCGAATTGGTGGCTTCACTGCCTGTCTCGGGAAGCTCCCAGACTTTAGCGACAGTGATGATGCTATTAGTTGGGGTGATCTCGTTGAACTCGTACCCATCAGCAGTAGCCTTCTTCACCAACTTCCTTTCTCCCATGACAATATATTTGCACCTCTTCAGCAGCTCGTTTCCATCCTGGACAGCATGCTGCACATTCTGGTCACCAAATTGACTCTCATGTTCTAGCATCTGAGCCATGTATGAGGTGAGCACAGAAGCGTTCTTGCCATGGGCATATGAACGCTTCCCCACCTCAGTGAAGGCAATTCTCTGCAACACCTTGGTAGCACAAAGGATCCAAAGTATGCTGAACACCGCCTTCCGACCGGCACTCTTGATGTTGAAGAAGACCAAGCTTCCTAGCCAAACAACTCGGCCAGCACGCTGGATGGTGCTCGAGTACCCGCGCATGCGGATCTCGTCTACCTTCTTGCGGAGGAGCTCCACCAGAAGCATCCATGTCAGGATCAGCCCGGCTGTCAGTGAGAGCTCAGACACTGAAGTGCTGGCAGTGGTGGAGGAGCTCGTCATGTTCCTGGCGTTCTTGGCCTCGGAGAAGAGGTAGGACATGACGGGGAGGAACAGGGAGAGCGCCGAGGTGAGGAAGAGGCGGACTTTGGGGTCAAGGATGGCGCTCACGTCGGAGATGCCGCTGAAGAGGTTGAGGCTGAAGAAGAGTCCGGCGAGGACGAACATGATGACGGAGGAGGACACAACGGTGGGCTCATTGCTCTGGTCGGTGTAGGATGATGTGAGGTTGGTGATGTACGAGTTGATTTTTTGTGGGCACAGTGTTGCCTCGTCAAGGTGGAGAATGCGATGGTGAATGACCATCGTTTTAGGTCTAGACTATTACTGTTACAGAGTGTGTAGTCTAGCTGGATAGATTGTTTGGTCGGGTTCTGGAGCATTGCATGCTATATAAGCTAGTTTGGTGCATCGCGTGCATGCCAAGTTTTTATTTTGTGTCACTAACATAAGCTAGTGTTGAAGCTCACCTTACTGTTTGATTGCGAGTGGCATCACTTGCTTGACAAGTTTTGAATTGACAATAGCTATTGTATATATAAAAGTGATTGGCATGATTGCCTACTCTCTCGATCATCTCTCATATTCAATTCAAGTGGCTAGTTTATTTTTTATATATGTTTGCCTTTTGTATTTATTAATAATATTCCAAAATCTTCTCTTTGCCAAAGGACGCAAAGCACAGAGAATACGTGTGAGCTAGTTTATTTCTCTTGCCTTTATCTTATGGATTTATAATAATTTGCACTGTCTTTTCTTTACCAAAGGAATCTGCTTTAGTTATCCCTACGTTTTTTCAGTAGCGGCTTGTTTATTGATTGTGGGTAATTACTACTGGGTGTGGGCGCGTGTGGCACTACTTGCTTGCCAAGTTTTGAATTGATACATGAATATACACGTGAGCTAATTTTGTTAATTTTCTTGTCTTTGATATTGTTCATTACACAGAATCTTTCTTTACCAAAGGATGCACGATACTAAGAGAATATATACGTGAGCTAGTTTATTTCTCCTGTCCTTTGTCTTTTCTATATATACTAATTCCACTATCTTTACTCTACCAAATTAAAGGCGCACTGTCTTATCAGTTAGGTTATTCTAAATCCTTTTCTTTTATTATGCTTTTAAAGATGCCATGTCATATCAAGAGAGAATGATATATCCCACAACACTTCAACACATAATCAACTAATTAATTGTTACTCCCTCCGTTCTGAAAAACCTGACGTTTAGGACAGTGACACACGGTCTTCAAAACACAACTTTGACCTCTTATTATTAAAAAATATTTATCAAAGAGTGATACATGTATATTTTTATGAAAGCATTTTTCAAGACAAATCTATTCATATAGTTTTCACATTTGTAAACTCAACAATTTAAAAGTTACTGATGATTTATGTTTCTAATGTTTGACTCAAACCTTGTCCTAAACGTCAGGTTTTTCAGAACGGAGGGAGTACTCCATATATGAACACCGCACTCATTGCAATATAATGGACCGTGCCAGCTGGTATATTAAGTAGGAAGTTGAGTGGTGGAAGTTGCATGACCCTAGTGAAATTAGCAGTGAAGGACCAAAGGTGGAAGATGTAGATCCGGATCCGAAGGTTGTCGAGCATGGCTAGAGGTATAAGAAACTAACATATAAGATGTTCTAGAAATCACAGGAACTTTTGTTATTTCATCCTCTTTTCAACCACGAGAAGAAGAGAATGTGAATCGACCATATTCGATTTTAGTCCAACCGTGAGAAAAGAGTGAATGATTTGGGGATCCAAAAACATGTACTAATAGATAAGTAGACAAACATACCCCTTTATTATTTATTTTTGAAGGAAAAAATACAATGAAAAATTGCGTACAGTGAAGTTGATCAACACATACCATACCACCCGTATTGCCTTACATCACTGAAACTGACACGCATGAGATGTATGACATAGGGTCCAAGTTTGCACGTACGATTGCACACTGTCGATCGAGTACCCTCGGTCTGCTAATTAAGCAGTCGATCAGCAGGCGCCACGGCGGACAGGGGCGGAGCCAGGAATTCGACTTAGGGAGGGCCATGTGAAATGACCCCTCACAAATGTTGAACCCATCTATGCCGTGGCAACACTGCTCGTCCCAATCCTATACCAAAACCCATATCTATCTATCTACCTATCCATCTATGCCTGGCTAGTTATATAAGTACCGGACACTATCACTCAGACTAATAATACATTTACAACTATAAAAAAATATTAAATCTCATCATTATTCTTAAAAAAATATAATAGTATAGTACCTACGAAGTAACTGGCATAATGCAACATGAACAAAGTGAGTAATGTCTCATACGGTAGGTTGTAGCTTCCGAATATAGGAATCAACAATTCATGATTTGCATACACATCATGGCCAGGATGCAGATTGCGAAAGGTGAAGCAAAGTGTTGGCCACTGTCCTTGCGTATGTATGCCGGTGCCGGTGTACGTATATATGCTCCGAGTAGAATTAGGGAACTATACTAGTTGGGCCAAAAGAGGTGGTGTGCGAGACGGTCAGATCAATTGCAATCTGAGAAGACCTAGCAAAAAACTAGGCTAACTAGCACTGCTCGTTAGTGTAGTCATATCATCGATATGCAGAACGAAAGAGCTCCTGCGTGTGTGACTGACTCCCAGATGAGGTTAAGGCCCAAGGAACACATACGATCATGCAGTCAGAAGTTAGACTTTACTAATTTTCTTATTCCCTTCACTGAATAATGACATGTATAAGGTGTAAGTGTGCAGCCTTGGGAGGGGCCATGGCCCCTGCTGGCCCCCCCTGGCTCCGCCCCTGACGGCGGAATCCAACGGCGCCGCCGCCGACGTCGTACAACACCTCCATCGTCCTCTGCTGCACGTTGCCGATGATCCCCACGGAGGTGTCGTCGCCGGTGGACGCAAAGGCGAGGCAGTCGTTGATGATGATCCCCGACCTGTCGAGCTCCACCGTGGCGCCCCTCTCGAACACGAGCGCAACGCTGGGGACCTTGGCGTCGCCGGCGACGGCACTGAGGTTGTAGCACGTGTCCAAGATCCTCGACGGCGACGACGCCACCCGCGGGTACATCCTCATCTCCTTCCTGAACGCCGCCCGGAGCACACGGTACGCCGTCGCCGGCAGCCGCGTGATGATCGTGCCCGAGTCCATGACCGCGCCGGCGGCGAACACCGACGGGGGAATATGTAGCCGCCGCCCGGCCACGGCAATAGCCTCCAGGACCACGAGGTAGTACGTTTCAATGGCGCTGCTCCTGTACATGGGCGTCACGGCGAACCTCGACGTGGCGGCGCGGGGCGCGCCGAGCCTGAGGAAGCCGGAGTAGCTCGCCGCCGGCGGGAGGCAGTACGAGAAGGCCTTCGTCGCCGTCTGCGACACGAGCGACGGCGCGCCGCCGCCGAGGCCCATGAGCCCGTCGGCCTTGTCGGTGAAGAGCTCCGCGGCGTGGCTGCAGCCGAACCGGAAGCCGTCGACGGCGTGCGAGGGTGTCAGCGTCAGCTTGTCGGAGCTGTACGTCCCGGTGGTGTTGGAACCGTCGCCGTACCTGACGACGTACTGGCACTGGCGGCGCCGCCGGGAGCAGCCATTGCCGTAGAGGTCACGGCCGAGACCCTTGCAGGCGGCGGAGC
>OAMR01000022.1:4419036-4460790 GCA_900205405.1 Echinochloa crus-galli | reverse complement strand
TTTCTTAATGAGTATTAATTTGTGTGAATGTCAACATAAATGTGTTTTATCAATAATATTGATTAGTTCAACATGGTCAATAAAAGTTAATCAACTAGATGCTCGCATCTGTTTTTATTACTAAAGTTATGTGTTTAATTATATAATGTCTAAAAAAATAGTTATAAATAAAATATATTCTTGGTTTTATCTATTTAAATATAATTAAATTAATTTCCAGGAAATAGTCTCTTATATATAATTTTATCAAATTAAAATTTATAAAGCGTATAGTGTTTCCTTTTATAATCTAAAGTCTTCCGCTAGTTTTAAGTTTTCAATCGTAGTTCTGTTCTCAGCCTTTCCTATGCCTCTAAACCCAATCCTGTTAGTGCACCCTACGTTTCTCACTTAGTCCCTATTCTGTTTTGCCAATCAATCTGTCTCCAATTTATCTCATCCAATAAATTCATCGGCCAGTGTTCCAATGTCTGCAACACTCTTTTCTGCAATCCTGTCGCTAGTCCATCTTTTCTGAGCCATATCACTAAGTTGAGTATAGATCTTTTCTTACGTTGTGGTTTCTCTGCAAATCAATATTATTTTAATTTTTAACTTTATATTGCTTCAATGATATGGTGTGAGTTACTATGTCATTGTATTGTAATATAAAATTAAATTATTAAAGTAATATATTATTGTTTGAGATCCTCGTATTCATAAATCCTCTATACGTGTGATATTTCTTGTGTCAATTAAAGCTCTGCCATGAATCCTTCATATCTTTCTTTCTTTCTTTAGTCTTCGTGGTCCTTAGGTTCTCGTAAACGTTGTAAACGAGCTTTATCCGTTAGTGCGCTCTTTTAAAGCTTTTCTGTTTGATTGGTGTATTGTTCTTAGTTGTATATTGTTTGTTTGCTTGTTTAGCTTCTTCTTGTGCTTGTGTTCGATGATTGCTGCGAGTAGACGGAATCGTTGTTCAACTGAAGAAGATTTCGAAGAGAATCTGAGCAGCTATACTTTGGAAAAAGTCCAGTTTACTACATCATGCAAATGTCCGAGTCCTAATAACTATTAATTTCACCATCCATGCATGTGTCTTAATTTGATGGGTTCCTATTTAAGGATTTGCCTAGCCACTATATTCCCCTGTCCCTGAAACTGGGTTACTTAATTAATTTTGATGGTAGATGATGCTTAGTTTGCTCAACTGGGATTGGTTAAATGAACCCCTACTCTATGTTCCATATACTCTTTTTAATAATTAATTGGCAAGATCATATCTTTTAATCGGAACATGGAGAACCACCCAGGAAAACAGTGCAACCATAAGTACTATATGGCTCTGGTCTTGGCTAATTAATTAGAGACTTTAGTGGATGGTAACCTTACACGAAAGGGGCAAGAGGGGCGGCGGTTGACGGGGTATAGCTCGGTCCTCTTGAGCTGTGGGCTTTGGTAAGAGACAGACCTCATTAGGGAGGGTTATACTTTGCTTCGGAACCGGAAACCTTAGCGGGTTACTATTTACTAAGGAATCTTTGTAAAGGCCTCGTAGCGTCCCTATGCGGTCACACCTCGGTAGTGTGATTTAAGAGGATTGGCCCCCTCGGCATGGTTGGGTTTAAAGTTCTTTTGAACTTTTACGCGGCTTATGGTGAAAGTGTACAACCTCTGCAGAGTGTAAAACTGTTATAACAGCCGTGCTCACGGTTAAGAGCGGCCTGGACCCTTACATGATAATCATACTTGAACAAGATCTAAATCGTGGTTACTTGAGTTATGTTGGGAATATGACATTCATTAATTTGTGGGTGGTATATACTTTCATTTGCTAGTAAATAGTTGCTTAATAAAACTTGACCAACTAAAAATGCTTACTGCAGTATTGGTCAGCCAACCTTTTTGCCTCAGCCTTGTATGTCATATTACATTTGCTGAGTACGTTATGTGCTCATACTTGTTGCTTTCCTTTCTTTCTTCTATTGCATCTACGACAACCGGAATGCTGCTCAGTTTGGGAGAATTTAGAGGATTTTCACTGCTGGTTTTGAGGAGTTCTAGGCGTACGCAACCCCCAGTCGACTTCCTGTGAAGTTTGGAGCCTTCGTTTCCAGGATACGCTGTATACTCTGATAGATTCGTAAGTCATTTATATAGTTTATTATACGCGATACTTTATCTGTTATTCACATTCTGGCTTACTGTATGTGTGAAACTTGATCCTGGCACACATACAGCATACACTCGGTTGGTTTTCTAGAACCGGGTGTGACATCCTTCCTTCATGTAGACTCGAACTGGAAGGTTTTTATTTTCTTTATGAATGCACATGCTATTAAATTATCCATTCAGTAAAAGAAGTGTGATTATTTTGGACTTTGTGCAATGTACTTTTAGATTTTAGCAAGTATTACCTTTTTCAATGTCAATTGAACTTCAGAAAAAATAGTATAGCTGATTTGTACCAAAAATTATTTGTCCATTCATAGTATAACAAATTTGTGCATTCTGCATATATTTTGACTAGCAACTAGTATTCAGAGATAATGTATTGGTAACAATGTCGATATGTGAAGGAAAAATATTCTGTGACCCTACCGGAGGGAGCATACATATGGCACTCCAATTCACCTAAACAAAAAGAACAAAAGGATCTCATTGTTAATGTTAGCTAGCATTAATGCATCGTTTTGTGATAAGCATTCGAGTATTACTTTTTCAATAACATTTGTGAAAGGGACTGCCTAACGGTACGACCCCAAGTCTATGGAACCTGGTTCTTTATTTGAAAGGGCCTGTTATATATTAAAATTATTAAGATAATAAGAATAGAATCAAAGTAATGATGATGGTAACCCATGAAGCTGACACGGACTAATCTTTGGCTTTTCTGATTGAGGCCAGCTAGTGCTCTCTCTTTTGATGGCCAAATGATCCTCACGTACTTCTTTAATTATCTGACGACGGAGGTAAGCAGTTTGTTTGCTTCGTTTGCGTGACATTGTCACTATATGTATTGGACATTGTCTCCCCCATTCCAGTCATTATTATTCGTATCCATACATCCCAACCAGACGACCATGACTGCAGCAAAGTCAACTCAGACTGCCGGGGCGAGAACATCGGCCGCTATTTCAGCTGACCATATAAGAAAATTTTAGCTCACCTATTTAAAATATTAGAAGAAATTGTTCCATCAAAATGTAAGAAGAAGACCACTCTATTCCCAACAAACTAGTGATTTTTCCTGTGTTCTACCTGCGAAGGCTCCTGGATTTTCAAGCTGTATACGTATGCCAGCTGACAGCTTGACGCATTGTGGCTCAGCTCCCAGATGCAAGCAGATCTATTGCCTTTAGCTAACACAACCATCCAAGTGGTGTGGTCCCAGTGCCAGCTCACAAGTAGAAAACAGTAATGTCAAGATAAGACTAAAACATTTACTATTTTTTTCAGATAAAGGAAAACGTTCAGACATTTTACTAATTTACCGGCGGCCTTTCCATGCATACTTTGTGAGCACAAGATAACCTGCTCATCCTATATGGTGTGGTGCACAGCCATCTCAGATCGGCACCTTAGCTGATGTGGCTCAATCTGATGGCTGATAAGCACCCACTCCTGTGCTCATAAAATCCACTCTCTTTACCTTTACATTCTTTTAGTTTAATCGATTACAACAATATTGCACAACCACTATATTATATATGTGCTCACACGAAACGCACACAAGTTTCTCTCTATCAAATATCTCTACATGATTTAATCATTGAAACACTTCTGTTGGCACAAGTTTGCGGCCAACAGACGGTGCGCAGAGGAGCTCGGTGCAGCGCCTCTGCACGAAGCGGTCAGACCGCCTATGAAAAGCGGTTAGACCGGTTTGCCGGAGTGAACCGGCGGTAGACCTTCGAGCGTCGTCCGGGCAGGATCCCGTCGGGGCAACGCACGCAGGGTTGTCCTAGAGTCGGCAGGCCACCTAGGACGCCCTCAATCGACGTAGAGACGAAGGAGGAACAACAAATAGTAGATTGCCCTTTATATTTATAGGGTGGGATGGTCTTACCCCGTTGAGTCGGTTACAATATGGTATAAAACTCAGAGTCCTAAACCTACTCATTGGGAAACCGGTCTGACCGGTTTTCCCAGGTGCTGAATCTTCCCGAAGTCATAACTCTCTCATCCGGAGTCCAAATTAGGCGTTCCACATATGCATCTTGATCGTCTCGACGAGAGCTGCGCAATGGTGAAGTCCAATCTGTATTTTAACAAAGTTATCCAAACCGGTCTGACCGGTCACATCCTGCCAATTTTGGTCGTCAACATATGCCCCCCTGTTTTCTGGCAAAGCTTGCGTGTCAGAAAACATATACAATGATCAAAATTGGCTAAAGACGATGATTAACCGTGCATCGCCCATATATTTCTCCTAAGGGCGATAATTGTTTTATCGGCCATAGACTTGTTCTTAACTCAAGGAACGACTTGCTTTGGCCTCCATACCTGCTTAGTAGTTGCTGACTTTGCTGGTACGCCATTTGCTTGTTGCTCCATTGATCCTTGCCTCCGCATCCGCTGCAATCTTCTTTTTTGAGTATGAGACAAGCCGGAGAGACACCACCTCGGCTGTGAGTATTTTGGATCTCTCTTACTCTTCTTCTCATCCTTAGAGTCAATAGGTGCACTTCTGACCAGATTATTGTCAACAACAAACGGTCTTTGCGTTGAATCATGACTTACATATGTAGGAGCATATTGAATCATATATGAGCGCATATGTAAATTATTATAATCTAAAGGTGAATAATATAAAGGATATGACCAGGACCATGGTGAGGTCGGTCCAACATATGAATAAGGTGCAGCAGCATAATTCACTTGAGATTTGCAAGAACAAGATTCATTTTGACCTTCGAGCGTCGTCCGGGCAGGATCCCGTCGGGGCAACGCACGTAGGGTTGTCCTAGAGTCGGCAGGCCACCTAGGACGCCCTCAATCGACGTAGAGACGAAGGAGGAACAACAAATAGTAGATTGGAAAAGTAGGGCAAAGAGGAAAAGTAAAAAGATAAATAAAAGTGTTTTTGATCGATTTGACGTACTGCCGGTCTTCTTTGTCTGGCCTTCCCCCCAAGCACTTGAGGGACCTTTTTCTGCACCTTTATCATCTCTGAATCAGCAGGCCTATCGTCTCCAATGATTACATTTTTTCCAACGGCCTTTTCGGCTTGATGTGGCCGAATTAGCACTTTAGGATTTCGTATCTCAATGGTATTCATAGGAAAAGGATTAGTGTCAACCTGCATGGGATGAAAAGTCAAACGACCTTCATTAATGGCCGATTGCACTTGCCGCCGAAATACATTGCAATCATTTGTTGCATGAGAATAAGAATTATGAAATTTACAATAAGCACGTTTCTTCAACTCTTCTAATGGCGGCATAGTATGAGTTATTCTAATTTTTCCAGCTTTCAACAACTCATCGAAAATTCTATCACACTTACCAAGGGCAACAGAGTACCTGTCTCTTATACACATCTTGCGGACCGGCTTTAGAGACTCACAAGTGCTAGGCTTGTCTTTGGATGACCATACAAATTCAGCACTATAAATATTATTGCTCTCATCGTCCGAATTATCAGATGCATAATAAATAGGATGATTATTTTTGTCATTGGTTTTTTGTGAACTCCTAGATTCTTTAAGTCGATTTTCATTAGCTAGAGCTTTTTGCAACAACCGACTCACATCTAGAAATTCTTGACCATCTAGCTTATCTCTATGAATATCAAGCAAACCAGCATAAGCAAGATCAGCTAGATCTCTATCCGAAATTGTTAGACTATAGCATCGGTTTCTAGTGTCTCTAAATCTTCTAATATATTCAGAAACAAATTCATTAGATTTTTGCTTAACCGATACAAGATTTGACAATTTTAACTCAGTTTCACCATTAAAGAAATAATCATGAAATTTATCTTCAATATTAGCAAAAGTATAAATTGAGTTGGGTGGCAAAGAAATAAACCAAGTAAATACGGCACCCGATAGAGATAAAGGAAGTAATCTCATTTTACAAATATCATTAGAAGCAGCTTCACCACATTGTATAGTAAATTAGCCTATGTGCTCTAATGTACTTCTACCATCATCCCCACTGAATTTAGTAAATTCTGGTATTTTAAAACCTGACGGGTATGGAATATAATCATAATTCTCAGGATACGGTCTTTGATACGACTGATTCTTAGTTTTAGGTTCCGTACCAAAAGTTTGTCTAAATATCTCAAGTATCTCTTCTCTAAACCCCTCCATCCCCACAGCGGTTCTAGTAGGTCTAGGTGATCCAGAATGTGGTACTTGATTTATAATGGGTTGTGGTGTGCTATATGTTGCTGTTTGATTTGGCAATGGGCTAGGAACATGACGCAACGAACTATTAGAAACATATGCACTTGTAGATGGCTCACTATACACAACCGTATGCGGCATTATAGCATTAGTAGCAGCCATCGTATTCCCTCCACCAGCCGAAGTACCAATAGTAGTCCGGCTATGTATGTGGTGGACTGGTAATGAACCAATAGGGACTTTTGGAATATGCACATTTGACAGATCTTCGGGTGCGCTGTCTTTAGAATTTTTGGTATTAGAAGTAGATACATCATTACCAGAAAATTGTTTACCAAATTTGGCCTCTAAACGATCTAAGCGAGAAGTAATCGTAGATTCAAACTTTTCACTCATGGCAACAAATTTATTATTAAAGCTAGCACTAACAGCTCCATCAATAAAATTTGCAATTTCTGAATTAATTTCAGGAGGAGCATTGGATTGTACCTTCAGCGCGGGAATATCAATGACGACATCATTGTCCTTCTTGACCTTCCCTTGTCGATCCACGGAGAAGTGCGACACGTATTGCTTCGCGGCTTCTTCTTCTAGCTCCTGGATCTCCCGCTCTTTCTGATCACGGATCTTTTTCCTGATTTCAGCAAGTGCTTTCTGATCTTCAGCCGATATTTGTTCAACGTTCGGCCTTTGAATATTTGCAACATCGACATCAGCGGGTTTAGGTAGTTTGTCGGCCATGGCAGCCGATTGATCTACCTTCGTGTTCCCCAGCGGAGTCGCCAAAATCTGTTGGCACAAGTTTGCGGCCAACAGACGGTGCGCAGAGGAGCTCGTTGCAGCGCCTCTGCACGAAGCGGTCAGACGCCTATGAAAAGCGGTTAGACCGGTTTGCCGGAGTGAACCGGCGGTAGACCTTCGAGCGTCGTCCGGGCAGGATCCCGTCGGGGCAACGCACGCAGGGTTGTCCTAGAGTCGGCAGGCCACCTAGGACGCCCCAGATGCAGAATCTTCCCGAAGCCATAACTCTCTCATCCGGAGTCTAAATTAGGCGTTCCACATATGCATCTTGATCGTCTCGACGAGGGCTACGCAATGGTGAAGTCCAATTTGTATTTTGACAATGTTTGCTAAACCGGTCTGACCGGTTTGTACATACCGGTCAGACCGGTTTGCATGTGCATACCGGTCAGACCGGTTTACACAGCCTGTTAATTTTGGTCGTCAACAACTTCCTATACAGATATCCGATGAACTAGTCTCATGATTTTAACTCTCAAATTAAGGATCTGTTTCTCTACGAAATGAATTGTTGAGCACTCAAGACCTAATGGTTGGCTACTGAAACTTCGCAAAGATATATCCTTGATCCTGAACAACAATATGACAAGGATCTGGTGGTAATAAAAATCTAGATCAGAGAGGCTACCTAGCTGGCAATTTAGTCGTGTTCTCTCAATTTTTAATTTGGACTTGTTTTTCCTTTTTAATGTAACAACCCTCTCCAGAATCCAGATGGTTAATATGTATTTGAATGCTATGTAAATTTGGTTTCTATTTAACGCTTAATTTATGTTATCTGCCTGATAAAAAAAATGTTTTACCGTCAGAATGTCATGGCCACTGACAGTTATGCTGTCCCGTATTTTTTTTTAAGGTCGACGTGGGGAGAGCATCCCCTCCTGATTCTCATTCAAGGGATTTTGAGCGAGCCAAAGATCTTACATCTGGAGGCTTCAGCAATTTTACGGAACAACACTAGCTAGACCGAAAAAATATATCAGAAAAATTCTACACTGGGGAAAAGGATTATTGGCACCATGCGTCTGCTATCATTCAGTCCACTTGGGGCCACCAGGAACTACATATAGATGGGCATCTTGCTTGCTGGCCGCCCAGAGGTGTGAGAGTGTGAGGGGACAGGGGACACTAGCGAACACCGGCGTCTTGCTTGCTGTACCGTCAATTCAACGTATTTAGTACCGTTAGAAGAATAACCGGCAATACACGTCTATTTCTAGCGTTGGGATATAACTTCCCGTATACACGTCAATTTCTAGTGCCGTTTCATTGTAGACCCGACGATACTAAAAAGTTAGTAGTGCCATCGGAAAACGAAGCGCCAGTACAAGGGGACATCGTAGTAGGCACTAATATTACGAGAACATATATAGAGATAATAGGAATAATAGGTTTATCGACAGTATTGTCAAGCCATGCATGTTATAAACTTGGGTGTGTGTGTGTGTGTGTTGCAGTACAAAAGACCGGGATGGACGAATCTGATAATGAGTGGAACCCACGCCAGGAATTCTTTTGGTCGATGGAGAAAAACTAAAGAGAAGAAAAAGAAGTGTCACGATTGGGGGAAGCAACCCCAAGGACAAGAGCCCACTACACACATTTGAATGAAAGAATGACTAGCATGTTAAATTAATAATCTAAGTTTCTTGACTTAGCTTGAATGCTGGATGTCATCATTGTTCCAAAAGATTTCTTAATCTTCACAAATTTGTTGCCATACATTTGGTACCGGGGAACAACATAGAGCTTAATTTTCTTTTCCTTTCGTTTTGGTGTTGGCACTTGGCAGAGTCGTCTGACGCTGCAAGGTTGAGCTTTCTGAAGCTTTCCCACTTTAAGGATTTGGTTTCCTTTGACGATCTCATCTACAATATATCATACACTTTATGTTTTATTCGGCTTTCCCTTCCTTCTTCAATCATGCCCTCGTGTTTCTCACTTCATATATTCAATATAAACTTGTACTCTTGATACAATCATACTAAGGTAACCCTGATGCCTTTCTTTCTTGTGGAACCATGGATCTGGTGGTAATAAAAATCTAGATCAGAGAGGCTACCTAGCTGGCAATTTAGTCGTGTTCTCTCAATTTTTAATTTGGACTTGTTTTTCCTTTTTAATGTAACAACCCTCTCCAGAATCCAGATGGTTAATATGTATTTGAATGCTATGTAAATTTGGTTTCTATTTAACGCTTAATTTATGTTATCTGCCTGATAAAAAAAATGTTTTACCGTCAGAATGTCATGGCCACTGACAGTTATGCTGTCCCGTATTTTTTTTTAAGGTCGACGTGGGGAGAGCATCCCCTCCTGATTCTCATTCAAGGGATTTTGAGCGAGCCAAAGATCTTACATCTGGAGGCTTCAGCAATTTTACGGAACAACACTAGCTAGACCGAAAAAATATATCAGAAAAATTCTACACTGGGGAAAAGGATTATTGGCACCATGCGTCTGCTATCATTCAGTCCACTTGGGGCCACCAGGAACTACATATAGATGGGCATCTTGCTTGCTGGCCGCCCAGAGGTGTGAGAGTGTGAGGGGACAGGGGACACTAGCGAACACCGGCGTCTTGCTTGCTGTACCGTCAATTCAACGTATTTAGTACCGTTAGAAGAATAACCGGCAATACACGTCTATTTCTAGCGTTGGGATATAACTTCCCGTATACACGTCAATTTCTAGTGCCGTTTCATTGTAGACCCGACGATACTAAAAAGTTAGTAGTGCCATCGGAAAACGAAGCGCCAGTACAAGGGGACATCGTAGTAGGCACTAATATTACGAGAACATATATAGAGATAATAGGAATAATAGGTTTATCGACAGTATTGTCAAGCCATGCATGTTATAAACTTGGGTGTGTGTGTGTGTGTGTTGCAGTACAAAAGACCGGGATGGACGAATCTGATAATGAGTGGAACCCACGCCAGGAATTCTTTTGGTCGATGGAGAAAAACTAAAGAGAAGAAAAAGAAGTGTCACGATTGGGGGAAGCAACCCCAAGGACAAGAGCCCACTACACACATTTGAATGAAAGAATGACTAGCATGTTAAATTAATAATCTAAGTTTCTTGACTTAGCTTGAATGCTGGATGTCATCATTGTTCCAAAAGATTTCTTAATCTTCACAAATTTGTTGCCATACATTTGGTACCGGGGAACAACATAGAGCTTAATTTTCTTTTCCTTTCGTTTTGGTGTTGGCACTTGGCAGAGTCGTCTGACGCTGCAAGGTTGAGCTTTCTGAAGCTTTCCCACTTTAAGGATTTGGTTTCCTTTGACGATCTCATCTACAATATATCATACACTTTATGTTTTATTCGGCTTTCCCTTCCTTCTTCAATCATGCCCTCGTGTTTCTCACTTCATATATTCAATATAAACTTGTACTCTTGATACAATCATACTAAGGTAACCCTGATGCCTTTCTTTCTTGTGGAACCATATGCACTACTTGTTTTTCCGACCATCCAATGTCATATTATGCAGACTGCAGTGTGTGCTGGATTGGATCTTCCTTTTCTTTTATCCTTCTCCCCATTGAGCAGGTTAAGAACATAAGAGCAACATTATGCACCAGTAGAAAACTCGCCATAGTCCCGGTCATCAACCCCCTTTAATCCCGGGTGTGGTGACCGGGACAATGGCCCCGTGACTAAAAGTAGTGTGGAAATTTATAAAATAAACGTTTGCATTATCTCGTAGCTAGATAAATTGTTGAGGAGAATATTAGACAGTTGTCTTTTGAGATAAGATTTCTGTAATATATCTTTTGAACAAGATATATAATCTATATTCAGTAGTTCTTAGAAAGTTCTTTCTCGATCTTTCGTATCCTTTTTCAACATTTCTAAAGTAAAGCACGAATGTAACTATCTCAAAAAAAGAAAAGAAAAGTTGAGATAGAGACCATCAAACATGTACGTACTACTGAAGTTAAGCTTACATGGGGGTGAAAATGGAACAAAGATGTCACCGAGACCACCTGGACCTTAGATAAGATGGGAGTGTTGAGGGATTCTTTGATGAAACACACGTCTAATAATGCTTCGACATAGGAAACACACTGATTCTAGAAGAGGAATACGCAAGTGCAAAATGTAAGAAAACTATACGAAATCGTTTGGATGGAATACAATGAATGCATATGAATAGAAATTGGGGTACAAGATCATTTTTTGAAGAGGTTGAACCTCGATCAGGCTATTTTTTCGATAAAGGAAGATTTATTAATTTTTCAAGGCATTACATCGAGATGATACAAGGTCTTGAAAAACACTTCCGACCTCTACATAGTTTAATGCACACGGCCTAAAAAGAAAGAAAAGAGATCTGACACTCTAATGGTAGTTGATTCGAAGGCTAGACCGCCACCTATATGCCTGGGTAAAAAACTCCTTGACCACCCGCGCCAATTGTTGTGATGCCGCCACAACCATATCCTGCGAAATTGGCCATTGCAACTATGTACGGAGCCAGTGTAACCGAGAAGATAACCTGTCGAGAAGAGTTATGTCTTTTTTCAAAAACTATATCATTTTTGCATAGCCATAGAGACCAGGGTTAAAAATTTCGGCGAAATTTCGTCCGAATTTCGTGAATTTCGGTGGAACCGAAAGAAAATCTGAAATTTACTATTATACTTACACATATGTTTTATTATAAACATAGTACTTTTGATGTTTGTTTGCTTTGTATATTCGTCAACTTAATAGTTGTATAGCCATAAATTATGCTAATCCTTTGATTAGATGCAAAAATTTTAGAAAATCTTGCAATTTGGTGAAGTCTCTAAAAATATTTCGGTGAAATTTCGCCCGAATTTCGTGAATTTCGGTGCCGACCGAAAAAAATCCGAAACCGAAATTTAAAACCTTGATAGAGACCAACATGTAGCAGCCGCTCCTAGTAGAACCAGTGGTTTCAAAACCTCCCTAAATCCCCCTAGCCAAGTCCCAAACATATGTGACACACTATGAGGGTGAGAAAGGCCTGAAGCCACTTGTATAATCGACTACACATCACGAGCCAAGCGACAGTCAAAAAAAGGTGCTTAATTGTCTCATCCTTATGACAGAAGCAACATCTTTCTGCCTTGATAGTTACGTTTTGCTAGATTATCTTTCGTTAAAATTACCCCTCTTCGTAAATACCACAGAAAGATCTTAATTTTCATCGGGGCTTTTAACTTCCACAAATTTTTATTTAGATTAGGGACATCATTATAGATCAGTGCTAGATAATGAGATTTCACTAAGAACTGCCGCTTGGATGTAAGTTCCATCGAAACTCATCCTGGTCTTCACTCAAAACAATGTTAATCAAGCGTGAAAGTAATTCATTCCAAGACATTAACTTGTTTCCTATGAGGTCCCTGTGCCATGGTAAACTAATGGTTGGTGTGCTAAAAACTTCGGCAAAAGAAGTTGTTTGTGTCGCGCAATGTTATATAAGCAAGGATACTGCCTCCTTAGGGTTGTGTCTCCCAATCACTTGTCTTTCCAAAAACGGATTTGTGACCCATCTTTAACCCTGAATGTTCCAAAACGGAGAAAAACACTTTTAACATTCATGAGGCTTGCCCAAAAGTGTGAATCTCCACTCTTCCAGTAAATTTGTGAGACGGGTCTCGAGGTCAAATACTTATTCCGAAGAATTTGCTGCCAAGTGCCTTCAGTTGTGAGAAGTTTAAAAAGCCATTACTTAGCAGACGGTATTCTTAATCTCCAAATCATGAATCCCTAATCCTCCCTGATCTTTGGGCTGGCACAAAATGCTCCATTTGGCAAGGTGGTACTTTCATTTCTGGTCATCACTTTGCCAATAAAATATTGACGAAAGTAGTCCAGCTTCTTGAGTACCCCTTAGGAATCGCAAAAAAGGACATCATATACATGAGCAGGCTACTAAGCACTGAGTTTATTAGTGTTAGTCGCCCACCTGTCGAGAGGTATAATCCTTGATCAGGCAATAATCCTCTAAATTTTTTTCACACAATATTACTCACCCTATGAATACATGCATGTAACCCTGAACACCTCCTAGCTAGAAAGTGAGCCAGCAAATCTCGGTATTGATAATAAGTCACCACATGCTTCTCGTTGTCGACAAGAACATCGCCTAGAAAAATAGCGCCAGTTCAATACCTAAATAGCGCCAGTTAAATCCCTGAATAAATCCAGGAATATATGACACAAGTGTTGAGTCGAGAACTCAAACACCAGGGATAAGTTCCATCACAAGAAATCTTACCAAGTGACAATCGGTTCGCAATCCTCTGAAATTTGTAATGGACACAAGCTATTATATTCGTGCTAGAACAACAGAAGCTACAATTAAAAATCACAAGTTTGAACCAAACTAAAGATATTAATTGCCACTAGTGCCTATATATATGGCCGGGCAGAGATCATGGGAACCTCGGAAGCATAACCCTAGTTAGCCTAGCACCTAATTCGTTGATCCATCATCAGCTAGCCAGCCATATGGTTTCGGTTTTGGCTCCACTGTTGCTTCTCCTCTTGCTCGGTTCTCCTCCTCCTGTTGTCCGTGCAGCAGATCATGAAGACCACTACATGATTGTAGAAGTGAGCTCTCTGAAACCGAAAGGCACTTGCTTGGGACACAGGGGTACGCAATTCATTTCCAGATTGATATTATTGCACGTGTGATTAATGCACATATGCATGCGATCAATGTACGTGTATGTTTTTACCTTTGACAACAGTGATTCCGCCCACCAACCACACCTGGCTTCCGGTGGAGCTCCGCCATGGTCCGTGCTCGCCAACGTTATTGGACGCGGCAGCTGCCCCGTCCATGGAGGAGCTGCTACGCCGCGACCGGCTCCGCGCTGAGGATGTCCAGAGGAGGCTGTCCAACAATGGCACCGACGACAGCGAGGCCCCAGGAATGGCGGAAGGCGGTGGCGAAAACGATGTCATCAGCGGGTCCAAGATAGCAGTCGGCATGGGCTCAAGACAGCCGGCCGGCACATCATCAATGGCAAGTACATCATCACTGCAACATGCATTCTCTGAGTCAATTGATTTCATTACAATAACAAATCGACACTAAACTTAATTTGGGGAATTCTTATATTAACAGCAGCAGCAGCAGGCCTCTCAGATGAGCGTTGATCATCCCGCGGCGACCGGCGGCGGCGGCGTTGGCGGCAGTGGTGGTGGTTCGAGGACGTTACGGCCACCGGGCGTGATGCAGACGATGGTTCTTGACACGGCCAGCGACGTGCCATGGGTGCAATGCGTGCCCTGCCCCATCCCTCCCTGCCACCCTCAAAAGGACCCCGTCTACGACCCAACCACCTCTCCCACCTACGCCGCCTTCTCCTGCAACTCCCCAACCTGCCGGCAGCTCGGCCCCTACGCCAATGGCTGCGCCGCCAACAACCAGTGCCAGTACCGCGTCGCCTACCCCGACGGCTCCTCCTCGTCGGGAACCTACATCTCCGACATGCTCACCCTCAACCCCACCACCACCATCACCGGCTTCCAGTTCGGCTGCAGCCACGCCGACCCCGGCGGCTTCGACAACACCACCGACGGGATCATGGCGCTCGGCGGCGGCCCGGAGTCGCTGGTGTCGCAGACCGCCGCCAGGTTCGGCAGGACCTTCTCCTACTGCCTCCCGCCGTCGGCGAGCTACCTGGGGTTCTTCATGCTCGGCCTGTTAAGATATGCTTTGGAGTTTGGAGTCCCTGTAATCTAGCGTGTTGATCTTGTAATTAGTTTGTATCTTGGAGAACACAACAACCTGAACAATCTGTAGATATGCATGTATAGCCGGTAGCTTCAGGTTGTTGTGATCTCCTGCTGAATCTTGTACGCCACGCCAGGGGCTCTTCCTGGCCTATATAAACACGCAGCCGTGAGCCGGGAACGGGCATCACATTAACCCAAATACTATCCAACTTACATGGTAATCAGAGCCCCTATCCCTCCAAAATCCATCTATGGCGTTCTCATCCTCGTCGATCGGATCTTCGGCAAACCCTCTGGCTCATCTCGTCACGGAGAAGCTGAGCAAGAGCAACTATCCGCTCTGGCGTGCTCAGATCCTCTCGACGCTTCGCGGAGCGCAGATGGCGGGCTTCCTGAATGGCAGCAATGCCGCCCCAGCCCGCACCATCACCGTGAAGAAGGGGGAGAAGGACACCGAGGAGGTGCCCAATCCAGCCCTCACTCTGTGGGAGGCGCAAGAGCAGCAGGTTCTGAGCTACCTGCTGCTGTCTCTCACCCGCGACATCCTGGCGCAGGTGGTCTCCATTCCAACCGCCGCCGGGGTGTGGCAAGCGATTGAGGGCATGTTTGCCTCTCAATCTCGTGCGCGCATCATCAACACGCGCATGGCCTTGGCTACAACTCAGAAGGGAAATCTCAGCGTCAACGAGTACGTCAGCAAGATGAAGACTCTGGCTGATGAGATGGCTGCAGCTGGGAAGAAGCTAGATGACGAGGAGCTCACGTCCTATATCCTGGCAGGTTTGGATGTTGATTTCAATCCTGTTGTTTCTGCAGTAGCCGCTCGTGTGGAACCTCTGTCCTTTGGAGACCTCTTTTCGCAACTCGTCAGCTTCGAGCAGCGCATGGAGCTTCTGCAGGGGTCGCCTCAGTCCTGCACGAATGCTGCATCTCGCGGACGTGGTGGCGGCAATGGTCGCGGTCGAGGCCGTGGACGCGGTGGCTTTGGTCGCGGTGGCCGCGGCGACAACAGCAACCAGTGTGCGGACGGCAACAACAACAGCAACGGCTCCGCACCACGCATCAAGTGCCAGCTCTGTGGCAAAGGAGGACACACCGTGGTCTAGTGCTACAAGCGCTTTGATCACAGCTTCACCGGTGAAGAGAAGAGCGCAGGATCGGCTACCACCTCCTACGGCGTCGACACCAACTGGTACACCGACACCGGCGCCACGGACCACATCACCAGCGAGCTAGAGAGGCTCACCGTCCGTGACAAGTACTCCGGCAACGATCAAGTCCACACGGCCAACGGGGCAGGTATGGAGATTGATCAAATTGGACATACAGTACTTCGTACCCCTAGTAAAAATTTGCATCTAAACAACATTCTATATGTTCCAGAAGCTAGCAAGAACCTTGTCTCTGTTCATAGATTAGCATCTGATAATAATGCTTTTTTGGAATTTCATCCCAACTATTTTTTGATCAAGGATCAGGAAACGAAGAAAACGGTTCTGCAAGGCAGGTGTGAGGGTGGCCTTTATCCTTTGCCGTTTCTACCAAATAAACAAGCGTACGGTGCCACCAAACCCTCGTCGTCTCGGTGGCACAGCCGCTTAGGTCATCCATCTTCGCAAGTCGTCCAGCAAGTTCTTAGCAAGCATAAGCTTCCTTTTGTTCATGAGTCCAATAAAAGTTTAGTGTGTGATGCGTGTCAGCAGGGCAAGTCGCATCAGTTGCCATATCCCAAATCGTTTAGTGAGTCAAGTGCTCCATTGGAGCTTGTCTTTTCTGATGTATGGGGTCCGGCACCCACTTCTGTTGGGAGACACAATTATTATGTTAGTTTCATTGATGATTTCAGCAAATTTACATGGATTTACTTGCTCAAACATAAATCTGAAGTGTTTCAGAGATTTCATGATTTTCAAAACCTTGTTGAGCGTCTCTTTGATCGGAAAATTATTGCAATGCAAACAGATTGGGGCGGTGAATACCAAAAATTAAACACCTTTTTCCAGCGCATTGGTATTTCTCACCACGTCTCCTGTCCACACGCTCACCAACAAAATGGATCAGCTGAACGTAAGCATCGTCACATTGTTGATATGGGACTCACTCTACTTGCTCACGCCTCTATGCCACTTAAATTTTGGGATGAAGCTTTTCTTACGGCTACCTATTTGATAAATAGGCTACCAAGTAGGGTCATAGGCAATTCCACACCCCTTGAGAAACTCTTTCATCATCCACCTGATTATTCTTCCCTGTGTACCTTTGGGTGTGCCTGCTGGCCTAATCTACGACCCTACAACACAAGAAAACTATCTTTCCGCTCTAAACGTTGTGTATTTCTTGGATACAGTCAACTCCACAAGGGCTTCAAGTGTCTCGATGTTTCTCAAGGTCGGGTGTATATTTCTCGAGATGTAGTCTTTGATGAGAGTATTTTTCCCTTCACCGAATTGCATCCAAATGCTGGCGCTCGGCTTAGATCAGAAATCTCCCTGTTGCCTGACGATCTGAAAAATCTAGGGGGCGAATACTGTACTGCTAGTTCTCCTGATCATTCTCCTACTAACCCTCTGCTTGAGCCTGTGGTCACAGAAGAATGTTCTGTGCAAAACAGTCGATGTTCTGTGCAGGACGGGGTACCGACGACAGGCGTGGGACACGATGATGCTTCGCCTGCGCCGGGAACTCCCTTGGATCATGTGCGATTCTCCGGCGACCTTGGGGTGACTCCGGACGGGGTACCTTCTGCTTTGGGCCAGCCAGGCGGCGACGCGCGTCCTGATGTGCCGCGCACCGGGGGAGCACGCGCTGACGACGCTGCTGTTGTGGCGGATTCTGGGAGCGTGCCGACACCGGGGGGCAGTGGATCTCCCTCGGATCACGCGCCAGAATCCGATCTGTCTGATCAAACGGGATCTTCTGCTCAGGTGATTCCTGCAGCGGAGGATTCGACCACGGAATCACCTGCATTCGAGCAAGCACCAACACAAAGACCAGTCACACGTCTTCAGCGCGGCATTAGTAAGCCCAAGATTTTCACTGATGGTACAGTATGCTATGGTTTTCTAACTGAGGTTTCAGAACCCAATAATCTTCAAGATGCATTGGCACGTAAAGAGTGGAAGCAGGCAATGGATGCAGAGTTTTCTGCCCTGATAAAGAACAGAACCTGGCGCTTGGTCCCTAGTCCTAAAGGGAAAAATATCATAGATTGTAAGTGGGTATACAAGGTCAAAAAGAAGTCAGATGGAACTATAGACAGGTATAAGGCTCGCTTGGTTGCAAAAGGATTTAAGCAGCGCTATGGGATTGACTACGAGGACACGTTTAGTCCAGTAGTCAAGGCTGCCACTATTCGACTAGTTCTTTCTATAGCAGTATCACGAGGATGGTCACTTCGCCAGTTGGATGTACAGAACGCGTTCCTTCATGGTGTTCTGGAGGAAGAAGTGTTTATGCGTCAACCACCTGGGTATGAGGACAAGACATTGCCACTGCACGTCTGCAAGTTGGAAAAATCACTGTATGGGCTGAAACAGGCGCCTAGGGCCTGGTATTCTCGTCTGAGCAGTAAGCTGTTGAATCTTGGGTTTGTTCCCTCTAAGGCAGATACATCACTGTTCTTCTATAGTAAGGGAAATCAAACCATATTTGTTTTGGTTTATGTTGATGATATAATTGTTGCTAGTTCCTCTTCAGATGCTAGTACAGCCTTGGTTCGTGATCTGGAGAAGGAGTTTGCCATAAAAGACTTGGGAAATTTACATTACTTTCTTGGAATAGAAGTGAAGAATTCAGGAGGAGAGCTGCTGCTTTCACAGGAAAGGTATGCACTGAGGTCATTCAGCGTGCCGGTATGAATCAGTGCAAACCTATGAATACACCTCTGTCTGTGTCTGAAAAACTGTCAATCAATGAAGGAGAACCTTTGGGACCAAATGAGTGTACTCGGTACCGGAGTATAGTAGGAGCTTTACAGTATTTAACTCTTACTCGTCCGGATATTTCATTTGCTGTTAACAAGGTGTGCCAATTCCTTCATTGTCCAACCACACAACACTGGGCAGCAGTCAAAAGGATACTACGATATCTGAGCAGCACTCTACAACTTGGGTTGAAGATTAGCAAGTCCAAGTCTATGTTAGTCAGTGCATTTGCAGATGCGGACTGGGCCGGGTGTCCTGATGATAGGAATCGACAGGAGGATTTGCTGTGTTTCTTGGTTCTAATCTCATCTCCTGGAGCGCAAGAAAACAGCCCACTGTCTCAAGGTCCAGCACAGAGGCAGAGTATAAAGCTTTGGCCAATGCTACTGCAGAGATAATGTGGGTTCAGAAGTTGCTTACTGAATTGAGTATCCCTCATCCTCCTGCAGCACGCTTATGGTGTGATAATTTGGGTGCAAAATACCTCTCTGAGAATCCGGTGTTTCATGCAAGAACTAAACATATTGAGATAGATTTCCATTTTGTTCGAGAACAAGTCGCACAAAGGTTGTTAGAGGTTCGGTTTATTCACACTAACGACCAGGTTGCAGATGGTTTCACGAAGCCACTATCTCGGCAAAAACTGGAAGTCTTCAAGCGCAATCTCAATCTCGCAGACAGCTTGTGATTGTCGGGGGGTGTTAAGATATGCTTTGGAGTTTGGAGTCCCTGTAATCTAGCGTGTTGATCTTGTAATTAGTTTGTATCTTGGAGAACACAACAACCTGAACAATCTGTAGATATGCATGTATAGCCGGTAGCTTCAGGTTGTTGTGATCTCCTGCTGAATCTTGTACGCCACGCCAGGGGCTCTTCCTGGCCTATATAAACACGCAGCCGTGAGCCGGGAACGGGCATCACATTAACCCAAATACTATCCAACTTACACGGCCCCAGGCCACTCCCGTCGTCTTCCTCGAGGTACCTGGTGACGCCCATGCTCAGGGACACGCGGGCGCCGCCCACATTCTACCGCGTGCTCCTCCGTGCCATCGTCGTCGTCGGGCAGCGCCTCGACATGCCCGCTGCCTGCCCGCGACGGCGTACAAGGCGCTGCGGGCGGCGTTCGTGAGCCGCATGAGGATGTACCGGGCGGCGCCGCCCAAGGGCAACCTCGACACGTGCTACGACTTCGCCGGCGTGCGCAGCGTCAAGCTGCCGAGGGTCGCCATGGTGTTCGACCGGGAGGTCGCCGTGGAGCTGGACCCGTCGGGGATCCTGTTCAACGGCTGCCTCGCCTTCGCCGCCAGCAGGGACGACCGCACGCCGGGGATCGTCGGCAGCATGCAGCAGCAGACCATCGAGGTGCACTACGACGTCGCCGGCGGGGCCGTAGGATTCCACCGCAACGCCTGCTAATTAATATAATCAACCGCGACGACGCACAGGAGGACATCTCGACGAGCTCGGGAGTCCATCGACTATATATCTACTCATTTCGGTTATTATTGTTCACTCTGTTTGCAAGGCCGACCCAGTTTGGCCATCCAATCCATGCATGTTGTAAAAGGTAGTAGTTCATATGGAGATGACCTACTTTGCCGACTAAATAAAGGTTACTACACCAGCAAGATGTAATTCAGCTTGCCGTTTGGGTTTATTTGTAAGGGACTAAGGGAAGTCCCAAACTCCTAATCCCCCGAGTCACCTAGTTTGTATAGCATTTCATGTAGTGTTATGTCAGCAATTTGGTTCTCTCTCTCTCTCTCTCAATCCCCTACCTCATTGCTGCCACCGTCACCCCGGGGCGAAGCCAGGAATTTATATTGTCGGGGTCATCGGGGTCTATATGTTACAATCTAACACACATATAAGAGTGATTTGCTAATGTTACTGTAGAATTACTATAGAAGAACCAAAATCCATCGGGGCCAGCCGACCCCGGTGTGTCCACATAGCTCCGCCCCTACCGTCACCTCCCTCCTCTTGCACACCCCTGTTGCCTCCTTGACCCACGCGCTTTATCTGCCGCCATCAAGCACCACCTCCTCTCTTGCCTGGCCGGGCTCAAGACCGCTGCTGCTGAGCATTCATGGTGCACTGCCATGGTGCCCTGCACGTTGAAGTTGGTGTTGAAGAGGTAAAAGGACAGGGTGCAAGTTTGGCATAGGCATAGGAACCATCGGTGGTGATGATAGTATCGCCAGGAAGCCATAGGCGGTCGGTGTGACAAGAGCGCAAAGGTGCATTGCAGTTCTGTTGGTTACTTTTCGCTTAATATATATTATAATCAGCATGGGGGTAACCCCTCCTGTTTCATAAAAAAAATTGCACGGCGTCCAGAGGGGATGAGGAGACAATGGCACGGGTTTGCGGAAGGAGGAAGAACAAGTCAGGTTTGCCGCCACGGGGAGATGATTGGAGATTGGCTATGTCTACTCCTTGGACAGGATGATGCCAGCAAACTAAAATTAAGCTATGTACATAATTAAATTAAATAGAAGTATATAGTTGAATTAGAATGGCAGACAGCAAACTGAAATCGGAAGACATCAGGCTATAAATATAAGAAAGAGGGTAGAACACCAAGCTCGTCAAGTCAGCTAGCGATCTGATTTCAAGCTACTCCCTCCATTTTAAATTATGTATAAACATATAGTTTGCTATCTGGATATAATATATATAGAGAGAGGGAGAGAGATACATAACAAAAATAATATACATATAAAAGCCAACAAATAATCGAGAGAGTACTACAGTAGCTAGCACCATACAAACTCTTTGGATCACTAGATTTTGCTGGCCTGCTCCGTGCAACTCACGTCCTGCATGCTCTGGTAGGCCTCATCGTCCTCGTCTCCGCCGACGAGCAGCGGCCCGCAGAAGTATGTCGTTGGGCGAATCGTGGAGTTGTATCCGGATCTCACCTCGGTGGTGAGGTTGCCGTCGAGCCGCAGCGTCACGCCGGTCATGGCGGCGTCCGTTCTGGTGTAGAACATGTCGAACAATGGCTCGATGATCTCTTTGCCGCGCCTGACCATCACCTCCTTGAATGAGTTCACCCGCCTGTGCTGCTCAACGGCCTTGTCATCCATCCTGAAGTAGATGATGCTGTCGTTCCCCGGCGACCGCGTCACCGGCGACGTGTCGTTGTCGAAGAGGTACCCGATGATGTCGGTGTAGTACATCCGGGCGCGGCCGCTGGGGTTGTCGGCCTCGAGGTTGAAGTCGAAGAACAGGTGCGGCGGCGCTGGGGCGGCTGATCGCCTCACGAACACGGCGCCTTCGACGACGGGCAGAGACAGCGTCTCGCGGCGGAGGACCACCTCGATGGCGTTGACGATGACGGCCGTGATGAGCACGGCCACCACGGCGGCGATGACGTACCTTGCCGCATCGATCCACCGGAGTGTTGATTTCTTGTCTTCGCTCTCTGCCATGCAGCAGGTACACACCTATATGGCGGCGAACTGATTAACTGAACAAGTTAATCAGATTTTGTTCGTTGTGCACCGCTAGCTATAGCTTAGCTCTTCTATGTCTAGGCGTGTATATGAACTGAAAGCAAGGGATATATGGTTATCGAGCTGAGTTCGCCTACATTTATATACACGACCACTATTACATGTAAATAACTCCAGCAGACCTCTAACTCATACTAGTTACTCTTACTCCAGCCTTTGTTATAAGATTCATAAACATTTTCCTGAAAGAGAGGTATGCATATTGAAACAACAATAATCCTCAGTTACAAGTATCTCTTCTGTGCGTACTGGCGTTACCAGCATTTTTTTTAGCTGCTCGGTGTGAAGCCAGCCAAAATGGAGAAAGCTATGTAAACCCGGGGAAGGAAGCAAAGGACAAATTAAAGATGAATGATGAGTCTGATGTGTGACAAAATCAATAATATTGAAGAATAGTAATGATATAGATAGGTTTACTTTAATTTATTCCATGTGTATGCAGATGCATGGTCTGAACTTTTATTATATTATGATAAAGGCAAAGGTGCTTGTTTGTATAATTATAAAAAAAATCAAAGGAAGAGACCACACGCATGATAGAATTAAAAAGATTATACTTATAAAGAAAAGGTAAGAAGAAAAGAGCAAAAACGAGTAACAGAAACTTGCAAATCTTGATGAACAAGCTCGATGAGATCACACACTAAGTATCGAGTATAGACTCATCATTTCGCAAAGGCTAAAAATTAGGAGATATATATGCATGTTGCCAATCAATCATACATGTAAGGTTGGATTTCGATCCCTTTGATCTAAATATTAGCTACTAAACATTACTTGAACCCCATCTCAACCTCTAGCACGATGTTATATAGCTGATTCTCTCCTACTAATACCGCTAAAGTTATGTCCACTAAACAAATCCAAACGGGGCACATGCTTGCTTTCGTATCTTTCTGCTGCTCCTGGTGGTGCTCGCGCGATATATATGTGCGTATTAAACGCGTGACATCTGACTCCAATGCAAGTTGATTCACTCAAGCTACATACTCCCGTACATATACAGGAGCCATGGCGCCTCTGTCGGGCGGCCTGGAGGCGAAGCACTACATCCTGATAGCACTCGCGGCGACCCTCGTCGCCGCGGCCGTCGTCACCGTCGTCTCCGTCGCGCTGAGCCCGGCGCGCGTCGATTTCTCCATCACCAGGGCGGAGAGCCACCCCTCCGGCGACGGCGGCGTGCAGCTCAACCTCACCATCTCCGTCAACAACACCAGCGGGCGCGCGGCGGTGAGGTACCAGAGCATGTTCGTGGACGTGCGCAACAGCACGGGGCCCAATTGGGTGAACGTGCTCAGGGCTGACATGGCGGCGGCGGCGGCCATGCCGCTGCGGCAGCCGGTGCGCAACGTGACGGAGATCCACGCGTCGGTGCCCCTGGTCGGGGGTCCCTGGGCGAACGAATTCACGGGCAACAAGACGAGCCACGGCTTCACCGTCATGATCACCGCCGTGGCGAGGTTCAAGGTCGGCGTCTCCTGGACCAGGCTCTACGACATCAAGGTGTCCTGCGGGCCTGTCGACTTCTTCGCCGGCCACGGCAGCGCCGCCGGATGCCATGCCGCCGCTTGAATTCCATTGATGTCTTCCAATTTGGCATGCATGAATGATAAATCCTTACAGGCTACAGCTACTTTTACAACGCTATATAGTTAAGACTTAAGAGTGAGTCAGTGATGTCTCTGAACCGAGCTGTGCAGTGATGCAAGATTTTAATTTTTGGAAAAAGTCCAATTTACTCCCTTCAAGTATGGCTTAGGTCCAAATAACCCCCTATTGTATTAAATGGTCTACTAGCACAAATGCCCGTGCGTTGCTACGGGTGAAGGGGATATTATGAACTGATGTAGGTATACTATAACATTTTTATTGATTGGGCTTTAGCAATATTGGAGTGCAAGAAACGAGAGAGATCAATCATTTTTAGCTACTACTTTATGGAGTAAATGAGGTAACCGGTTATGACATTGACGCTCTCTTAATTGCCATACTCACTGCTTGGAGTTTGATATATATTGGGTTGCTCAGGCATAACATTTCGTATTTTATAACCCCCTGTTTTTACAAATCCGGAGCGAAACACACCTTTTAGTATAGTTTAAAACCCGGTGGTTGGTTTTGAAACTGGTTTGCTAACTAGATTGCCACATTGGTGGCCTACGTGGCAAAGTATCTTTAGGTCCAAGAAGCCCCCTTGCCTCACGATGCGGGTTTATGCACCGGCGGGCAGATCAATTAGGAGATTGAATACGGAGCAGGGGAGTTGAGCGACCTGACAAAAGCTTACCTGTGTGGTTCAATTTCAAAGGAGGGCGCAATACTTTAGACTTCTATGTACCAGCAGCACTCCCACCTCCAAAATTACAAGCCAACTCAATCTCCAGCTAGTATAAATTATTCTATCATATATATTTACTAAAGAGATAAATCACCAAACAGCTATTGAGCATGGGATGGACCAAGCTCCGCTCAAAACTGAACCGGTCCTACTCCACACTCTGCATGGGTAGGGCCATACTCCGCGACAAGGCGCGGCGGCCTGGGCTCTGCGCACGCTGTTGCCGCGCTAGGGGGCATGGCTAGGTGCCGCGCTAGGGCCATGGGCCATACAAAGGTGATGAAAGGGCAGAGATAGGCACCGCGGGAGCACGAATTGCTTGGGGGCACGGGCACCTTGCTGGCCGGCGATGGCAGAGTAGGGCATGGCCGCCTCGAGCAAGGTGCAGCAGCAAGGAAAGACGGGCTCGCAGGCAGCAGGCGACGGCAAACTGGACATTGACGGAATAGAGATACATGTGGAGGGATTCAGGTGAGGTGAAATTGGTAGGAGAGGACCCAGGGGGTGATTTGATCCTAAACAAGAGTGCCACGTAGGCCTGCCAATGTGGCAGTCTCAGTCAGTAAAACCGGCGTCTAAACCCACCAAAACAGTAAACCGGTTTAAGATTTTTGCTAAAAGATGTGTTTCACTTCGGATTTGCAAAAACAGGGGGTTAAATAGACCATTTAATACATTAGAGGGTTATTTGGACATATGCCATACTTAGACATTACGTAGCTACATTCAGTGATCAAACACTGCTTTATCCTACAACTGACACAATTAAAAAGGCTATGCATGAGACACGAGGGTATATGGGTTAGCGTACTAGCTCATCGCCAAAGTAATGATGATATGATGCACCGTCCTAATCGAATAAAGCAAGCAGATTGCCACCGGTTCATAGTTCGTTGGCCTAGCCTGGGTTCTCTCTTTCTTTTGGACGACAAAAAAGTCAGGTCGTTGTATTATAATTGTAATCCATCAGACATCGAGAAAAGCTATGACCCACAACACAAGATTACAGTAGGGCGAACTGGAGAACAAGCACAAACTCTTTCATTTTTCCCCCTTTTATTGAAAGCACGATGCCACTACTTGTCACCCCTTTCAAGGGCCACGCTAACAGCCCGTCAGTGGCACGAGAAGCGTGAAACACTACTCCCTTTGTCCAAAATTAGTACACTTCTAGTTTTCTAAGGACTTAACCAAATTCAAATTTTACTGTTTTAAAAAAAAGTATCAATTTAATGATACTTGTTTTGTATCATAAATATATATAGTACTTTTTGTATAGGTTTGGCAAATTTAAAATTGGTTGCCAGCTTCTTGAAAAATTGTGCACTCTTTTTGGGACAGAGGTTATGTACTTTAATTTATATGGAGGTATGGTATAACACAAAGCTAACGATGACTATTTTTTCTAGACTTTGGAAATATGTCATCGGTGTGTCACTGACACATGGGGGCCACCACAGTCACTGACAGTGGCATATTTCAAAATTTTGAAAATTGTAATAGCACGCTTGAAATTTTTCCTTTTTTCTAAGGGGGCTAGTGTCACCATACCATTATGTTGGAACCCAGATGCTAAAATGCGATCTAAAGTTGTGTCCTTGTCGAAATGCAAATATTAGGGCTAGGACTTGCGGTAGGTGATCTGGTATACACGCATGATCTCTTGTTTCTTTGTAATATAATATTTACCTACATTAGTGCAATGGATCATTTCTTATCCTGCAACAGACCCGATTAAAAAGGCCATGCTTATTACCTTGCGACAAAGTAATGATGATTGACATAATCGAGCGAAAGAAAAGCTAACAGATTGGTGCTAAGCCGGTTCGTCGTCGGAAGGATCGAATAAAGCAACCAGATTGCCATTATCATGAACAGCCGTACCAGTTGCGCATTCCTAACATGATGGGTTGATGACTTGACTTGAGATGGCACCGACAAACTTAAGAGAGAGCAGCAATGGAGATCTGCAAATCAACTTCGGAAAGGCCGTGGGAGAGGATTATTAGAGAGACTAGGTAAATGCCCGTGCGTTGCTACGGGTATAATACATGGAGCAAAGATAAATAAACTATATGAAAAATTCAATTTTGATGGCTGTAGGGTCGCACCGAAGTTAGCGATGAGAAATGATCGGAAACAATTGGAAGAGGTCTAAATTGTTTTCAGTTTTATTTTTTTTGCGAAAAGAAAATTGATAGCGATATTTTCGAAAACGAAAACGACACCGGTATTGTGGTAATATCGAGAACAAAACTATCCAATCAAAAACATGTCGATATCGATCAGGAATCAATAATTCATAGTATATAGATAAGTGCTCGTGGGTTACTATGGTTAACATAATTTCATATTCATGAAAATAAGCTGTGGTATGGACATGTTCAATAACCAAAAACTCTACCCATATGACAATAACTTTCATCGGCATATAGCTTTCATAAAACGTTAAACCCAATAATTTTAATTATAGCAAAAATATATGACAATGATATATTTAAAAAAATATTCACAGATATTAAAATTACAAATTTAAAAATAATAATTCGATATTTAGCATAAAACATTAAAATTATTAAATAACTAAAAAATTAATCCATAACCACACCTAATTCTAATTCGAGATTTATAAGCCGCCAACTTTACAACTTATTGATAGATTTTATGATGAAAAACTTAAAATCATAAATTCGTATATCAAATATACGAAGATAATGTTAAATGACATTCGTCAGCCACAAATAGGCATTATTGTGGTCACGTTGGTCCTGAGGCAAAACTCTCAGCTGGTGTTGGCCAGTGATATATATTTGATATAATGGATATTTGTCCTTCTATCATCCAATTCTGACTGTTCCTTTATTTTCTTCGATGGGCCAGTAATGAAATTCAATAGCGTAGAATCTGCTACAATTTCCATCTAATCTTGTACAGACCCTGAAGAATAAAAATTCTCAACTCCTTATTCAGGTTTGAGACACAGTAAATCGCATGACAAAAAACAGTATTGTGAAGTGCAAATCATTCAGAACAACAATTGTTGCAAATCATCAGCATACATGTACGTAGTAACCGTGGAGCGTATTTCCATCTATCAACATTATTTATATGCAAATAAAATTTGTGGCACAAAGTTTCTTTTCTAATCTTATAACAGCCATATACTATCAGACTAACAATTAAACAGGTTCACAGAGCTAGAGCCCAAAGTAAGTTTTACTTTTGTATTGACTTAAGCAGGACTAAACCATAATCTAAATTGAACTCTAAACATAATTATTAATCTACAAAATTGTATATCCTCTCTTCATCTGACAGAAATTTGACCAATTGCAATCCCTTCATCCATGTCAAATTTGAGGAAGAACAATGCCGGGGGTATCTGGTATGGTTCCGGGCATGGAGAAGGTGCAGATCATCACTCCCAGTGGCCAGGGAAAACCTACACGGATGAACATCAAAAGGAATGAGCGAATTTCTCCTATGATTTGCAATACGACTGATCACTTCAAAACCCTAATCCTAAACTGGGCAAACATAAGGGATAATCACTTAACTGAAACTGGGCAAACACAAACAAATAATCCTCTAGGATTCAGTAAGTAGATGTCGATGGGATTGAATATAAGGGCTTACCTCCATGGCCTCGAGCTCACCCAGGGCCAGTGGCAAGCAGCCTCCTCTGCGCTGCATGGCACCGATGTGTCGGAGCTGCCACGCCGGATCTGCGTCCCGCTGTCTTCCTTGGATCCAAGCTTCGCCCATCCCGATCCACCCACCCCACCCTTCGCCAGAGCTCCCACACTCCCTTCATCCAGGCATTAGTTCTATACTAATGTGCAAAGCTTCTTGTTTACTAAATAGCCCTACAAACATTCCTATAATTTACTACAGATATAAAAATCTGCAAAAGAGCATCATTCTGAACTAACCTTACTGTAGGATGTCACACTACCATTCCTTGTCTACCAATTCATCTTTTCTCACATGTACAGAGGTAGTCTGCTGGATTTGTATGACCCAAACACAAAAATTAATCTCTTCACACTGAATTCAGCTAGTCTTAGTTTTTGTCATTTATATTAAATTAGAATTAAACATTCAATTCCTGTGCACGTATATGTCTCTGTTACCATGTTGTCGAGGATCCTTTGATGCTCATCAGAAACCTTGCCGGCCTAGTAAATGATGAAGTTCAATTCTCATTAGAGACAACTTCCATGGAATCTAAATTAATTTACATGTTCTTTCAACAAATAGCGACACATGAATAGTATTCTCCAGGAAGTCACAATTTTCAATTCAAAATAAAAATTTCAAACCATTTGAACTTGTTCGGTTTATATTTTTCACTATTTAAGACATGCATAAAAAAACCTCATGAGTTAACCCTCGCATATATCACTACTTCTAATGGTAAGCAATTTCTAATCATCAAAATTAAACCAATCATATATAATAGATGAAAAAACTAACAAGGGTTGAATTTGGTTTGTTACCCTTGATAGCCTACTCTATTTCTCTCTGTTCCCTTGTTATCTGCTTCACTTTACTCTATGATGTGCCCCTAGGATAGAAATCACCATGCAGCAAGTAAGGATTTAATGTCAAATAATGTTGTTGTAATTGAAATAGGCACATATAATGGAACAGGATGTTCACATGCCCTAACATCAGTCCAGACCCATATACCTTCTCTTCAATCCATCCAGGTGGTGAATGTTTACATCAACGGTCAGAGAGAGTCAGAGGGGAAAAAAATTGATCTAGTACAAGCATCAACGAGATCTTAGCAAGAACACGTTACCACCATGTAGCTCTGGAGTAATAACGTAGGATGGTAAAAATCAACCACGAGATTGATCAGAAATCACCTACACTTGGATTGGATTAAATCGATACAGTTGTCTCAAAAGCCTTACCTGGTGTGGATCCGATTCGTCGACGATGGGATCCGATTCGCCGCAGCTCCTCTGGTCGGCCGTTGGCTGCCCGCACCCGCTCCTGGTCCCGTCCGAAGCACGTCCGAAGCGGCGGCGCGGGAGGAGCGTCTCCACCCTCCAGGGTGGACGAGGGTGCCTTTGCGCGGCGGCGGTTGGAGGATCCCGCGGGCAGGGAGGGAGGGGCCGGTGTGGGGGCGGAGCGATGGAGAGGCTCTTGGGCTTGGGGGCGTGCGCAGGGAAGGGTCGGCGGCAGGCGGAGGAGGGGAGCGACGGGATTTTCTTTTTTGCCGACCGGGGGAGCGACGGGGCGGGAGGATGGGATCTCGGGCGATTGGGCGAGCGTGGGGCCACATGTCGGCGATAAAAAAATCGCAGGCGGAGGCGGACGGGCAGACGGAAGACGGGTTGCGGTCGCGGTTCCCCAGTGCAGTCCTAATATTATTAGGAGTAGAGAAAATAATATGGCTTATAAGGCCACCACGGCCCAAAACCACCTGTCTGAATAGTGGGCTAAGAAGTAAGAAGCCCTTAGCCTAGCATGTTGGGTAGAACCGCCTCTTGGACTAGGCCAGAGAGCAACAAGGCCCAATAGACATCGACGCCGCCTTTGCATCCTACATCCTCGCCGGCGTCGACCGCGAGCGCCGGTGATGGCACCGGCAGCTCAACATCGCTGGCATCGCCTCCCAATCTTTTCTCCGTGATGTCAATGTCATAACACTGTGAATTTACTCCATTTCCCGTCAAAATGGACTGCTATTCAGACTTGCTTCTCGTATCGTACACGGTCGGCTAATCTGGATTCAGATTTCAAAGCACGCGGATTGATTCGTTAATCTTTGACTGACCTGCCTGTCTCACTTCACATTCGTACAGTACACGAGAGAGACCAGACTCTCTTTCCATCAAACACTCATCGAGTCATCGCTTGCAGATTCTCCAGGCGGAGGGAGTCCACAGGTGAGCACAACAATGGAGGCGCTCCGCAACGCGCTCCTCGGCGAGCTCGCCGGCAGAACCGTCTCTTTCCTGGTGTCCACGTACGAGAGCAGCAGGCAGGCGACGGCGCCGCCGGCGTCCGTCCGGGAGGAGGAGAGCCTTCGCCGGCTGCGCCGCCTGCTCCTCCGGGGCGCCACGATCGTCGAGGAGGCCGAGCGGCGGCGCGCCGCCGTCGCGAGCCGGCTGCTCGGGGCCCTGAGAGACGAGATGTTCAGAGGCCACTACGTCCTCGACACGGACACGTATCACCAAGCCCTCACCGCCACCGGAGGAGCCCGCCGGCGGCACGAGGACGGCGGCGAGGAGGCGAGCCTCGCGTTCGCGCCGTCCAGATTCAACCCGGCCAAGCGTGTCCGCCGGTTCCTCTTCGCCGCCGG
Source organism: Echinochloa crus-galli (assembly GCA_900205405.1). Lineage (NCBI taxonomy): Eukaryota > Viridiplantae > Streptophyta > Magnoliopsida > Poales > Poaceae > Echinochloa > Echinochloa crus-galli. The sequence goes on along the minus strand of OAMR01000022.1, from coordinate 4,429,818 downwards.
CGAGTCAGAGCCAGACACGACGGCGGCGGCGGCGGCGGCGGTGATCAGCAGAGCCACCCCTCTCGAGCTGCAGCAGATGGTTCGCCGCCTGGAGGCCGTCCTCGCCGACACGAAGGAGCTCGTCGTCGTGCTCATGGCGGCGCGCTGCCCGCCGCCGGCCGTGCACTACCGCCAGCCTTACAGCGCCCATCTGTTCATGGACAGGTACATGTTCGCCCGCCACGCCGAGAGGGATCAGGTTCTTGAATTCCTTCTGCGAATCGATGATCCCCCTGCCGGCGCCGGCGGTGGCGGCGGCGGCGCGGCGAACCCTGGCGTCCTTCCGATCGTCGGCCCCGCGCTCATCGGGAAGAGCACGCTCGTGGAGCATGTCTGCGCCGATGAGAGGGTGCGCAACCATTTCTCTCTGATCATGTTCTACAACGACAATGGTGAAGGCCAGCTTGAAGATGAAACAATGGCCACTTTCAGTGAAAACTGCACGATCAAGCATCAGAACAATGATCTCGCGGATGAACGATGGTTGATCGTGATTGAGCTTCTAGGAGACGTGGAAGACAAGGCATGGAAGAAGCTATACTCTCATGGAAGATCTTCTTCCACGATGCCACAGGGGAGCAAGATTATACTGACGAGCCGGTCCGAGAAGATCACAAGGCTTGGGACGACGACGAGACCTCTCAAGCTGACATGCCTGTCCACGGAAGCCATGTGGTACTTCTTCAAGCTGCGTGTGTTCGGGAGCACCGACCCGGAGGAGCATCACCCAAAGCTTGCTTCATTGGCCATGGAGATGGCGCTCGAGGCCCGGGGCTCGTTCATGGCCGCCAACATCCTGGCAACAATGCTCAAGGCCGATTTCAGCGTGCAGCTATGGCGGAAGGTTCTCGCGACGGTGAGGCAGTACATGCGGGAGAATCTCGTGCTGTTTGGGGAATACCCGGATGATCTCAAGGCCAAGGATCGTCCTCGGCAGACATGGAGCGTGAACAAGCTGAAACCCAACGAGTGTTTCCTCATGTACGAGACTTACCAGCAGCAGAACTGCTGCTCTGGTCGAGAAGAGGAGTTCGTCCTCCCAGAGATCACGATAGTGGATATGCTGTCTGGACGTGCTAAGCCACGAGGGAAGTTTGAGATTTTGTTTTGGAAGTCTGTGATACCACCATACTTTAGCTACATATGCCCATGTGAGATCCGTGATATGTAAGCTAGATGACATTATTACATTTACTCGCCGATAATATACACATGCGTGCATTGTGTGAGTGCGCTTTTGCGTATGGACGTTGTTCGTAATCGGGAAAGCTTTTCCTATCAGAAAAACATACTTTGCTGTATATTTTTTCACTTTTTCAAGGATAATATCTATCTATATCTGTATTATAAGAATCAAGTTATTTTGAAAATACTACGCTTCTCACCTAAATAATTCTTACCCACCCCTCACAGAGGGCTCATGTACCAAGCCTGACAATGAAAAAAGACGTAAAAAAATTTCACAAACAACAAGCAAGAAAAAAACTATGTTTTTATAGAATTTCTGCCTCTTTAACATTACTTTTTTCAATGGGAAGCTAGTTGGACCAAGTAAGGGCGGGGCAACAATGCCAATGGTGGGTGACGGCGGCAAGGGTAGCATTGGATGTTGATCTGACGGCCAAAAAAAACGTGTGGGAGACCAAAACAATGGTGAGTATAGTATAGACATACCCCTATGTATATACCATGGGCATATTTGGTTGCCGGCCGCAACCAGCACGCCACAAGTTTAGCTGCCACATTTACTAAGGTCACTGCAACCAAGTAGGCCCCATATGGCCATATGTTATGCCTCTTTACCTTTCAATTGTAAAAATCCACAGTCATTTTCATGCTCTTCAATATAATTAACATACCTTGATATTGTCATTTATCTCCTTGCATTGACCTATGTACTTACATTAGTTGCTCTCATTTTATACAATACATTTTTTAGGTAAATTATATACAATACATACACTTTATCTTTCCATTCCAAATACCAAATCGATGTAGAACTGGAATCCCGGCCTTCTTCGATTTCATCATGGCGGGCTTCAATGTCAATAACCCCAGTACTATGGGCTCAAAGGAGGAGATATGGAGGCCTTCTGTAGGCCCAACCCAACACTAGGCAAACCCACGGAAGAAGAAGCCCTCACCCAGCTCGCGTGGTGGTGGTGGTGCTCGCCACTCAGGCCGGCAGGCGCGTCAGGGGCAGCGCCGCACGCCATGCTCAGGGGCATCCGCCGGTGGAGCCTCGCCGCTCGCGCATTCTCCACGGCGCCGGCGGCCGCGCGGACCACCGTTCCGATAGCCCACCTGGCCCCGCTCCCGTCGTCCCTGCCGGAATCCGGCTACACCGTCACGCCGCCGGTCCAGCCCTGGCCGCGCCGCCTCACCGCGCGGTCGCTCTCCCGCCTCCTCCTCCGCGCGCCCACGCCCGACGCGCTCGTTCAACGCGCTCCTCCACTCCCTCGTCTCCGCGCGCCGCCTACACCTCGCCGCCGCGCTCTTCAGCGCCGCGCGATCCAAGCTCTACATCACGCCCAACCTCGTTTCCTGCAACATCCTGCTCAAGGGGCTTGTTGGCGTGGGTGACCTCGACGCTGCGCTTAAGGTGCTCGACGAAATGACTGGGTGGGGGATCGTCCCAGATGTCGTCACGTACACCACGGTTCTCACTGCCTACTGTGGCAAAGGGGATCTTGAGGGTGCACAGAAGCTCTTCGATGGTATAATTGCTAGTGGGCGAAGGCCTGATACTACAATGTACACGGTGCTCATAGATGGGTACTGCCTGCGGGGGAAGCTGCAAGATGCAGCCAGGATCATGGATGAGATGGAAGCCGCTGGGGTTCAGCCGAATGAGGTTACGTACTCTGTGGTGATCGAGGCGTGCTGCAAAGACGGAAAATCTGCAGAGGCGCGTGATTTGATGAGGGAGATGCTAGGTGCAGGATATGTTCCGGACACACCGCTGTGTGCTAAAGTAGTCGATGTGCTATGCCAGGATGGAAAGGCAGGGGAGGCGTATGAGATGTGGAGATGGATGGTGAAGAAGAGCGTCCCACCAGATAATGCTGTCACGAGCACATTGATCTACTGGTTATGCAAGAATGGAATGGTTCAGGAGGCGAGGAAGCTGTTCGATGAGCTTGAGAGGGGGTTCGTGCCAAGCATGTTGACGTATAACTCGCTTATTTTAGGATTATGTGAGAATGGGGAGTTACAGGAGGCTGGGAGGGTGTGGGACGACATGGTCGAACGGCGATATGAACCAAATGCGATGACTTATGAAGCCTTCATCAAGGGTTTCTGCAAAATGGGCAAGTCAAATGAAGGTGCTGCACTATTTAAGGAGATGATGGCCAAAGGATGCACTCCAAGCAAGTTTATTTACCAAGTATTGGCTGATAGCCTTTCTGATCCAAGTCACCATGATACTCTTTGCACTATTGTTGAAGCTGCAGCTTTAAGTGGTCAGAATTTCTTGGATGGTGAATCATGGGAAATAATTATCAGAAAAGTGGTAGATACAAATGAAACTTGGAAAAGGCATCTTGATTTGGCACTAAATACGTAGCCACAAAGAATTCGGATCATAGCTGAAGCCTGGAACTTTTTATTTGTTCTTATACTTTTTCTCGTGAAACTTATGTCATTGGGCTTCAGAAAACTAATCAGGTTAGTGTGTTCCCATGAGCCCGGCATTACTCGTGTTGATAGTGGTTACCTGTCTAAAAGGCACATCTTTCTTTGTTTATTTTGTAATGAACAAATTTTATCTATATGTTTTGTAGTATCATGGAGTGACTTCTTTCAAAGCTGGGATAGTAGTTGTTTTGGCAATAACTACCCATTTTCCTTTATACTATTTTTTATTTTCCTAAGATATTCAGAATACAATAAAATAACACAATCTTCTGATCTCTAAAATGTTTGAAATAAAGTTTGATTATTTACATCACTCCTTGTTCTCTTCTCCCCAGATCACGCATCATGAATTCTCATGTATACACTGGGCATCCCTCAACGACAATACCTTTAGCAGTTGGACAGGAAGCCAGAGGACATCCATCTAAATCATTGCCCCACCACTTAAAACTGATGTTCTCCAAGCCCAGGCACAAGTAAATCAAGACAGCCATGAATGCCAAACCAGCATCTAGGGCACCAGAAAGCAGATAATTGTGCCGCTCCCACCAGTCACGTCGGTATCTGTAAACCACATAACCTGACAAAAACCCAACAAGTATCCATGTGGTGTAGTTGACTGCAGTAGCAGGTGGCATCTGGCCAGTGGAACCGATCAGCACAGGCATGTTGATGAGTAAGATCCAGCTCTGGCCTGGGAATGCCTTGTGTGCAAACCATACTAGTAGGGGAGCAATAGCTCCACCCAAGAAGAACCAGTTCACAGCTGAGTAAGTGCCTAGGTCGCCAAATATTCTGCGTGGGCTAATGAGACCCCATATAACTGATGCATCATAGAACACATGATCACCTGGGCAGGTCCAAGGGCTGTCTGGTGGGAGGAGCTCAGTGTTGCAGATGTAGGGGATTGTGTCCATCAACCACCATGCTGTTCCCATGTATACAAATGCTGCAATCAGAGTTCCGACCACCTGTCATTTTGTAAGAAGCTTCTTAGTGACACATTATAACAGAACCATGTATGTATCTGTGTAGCAAAAATTGCTAGTAAAGCTTACCTGAGCCATAAACATGGTCCTTGGGGGAATCTTCATGTAATGACCCAGCTTAAAATCTTGCAAAAAGGTTAGAGCTTGTTTCATGCTGATGTGACCATATACCTTGAAACACATATTTGCAACAGGCCGTCCAGGGTACAAGTACCCCATGATGTACTCTGTGATGATGTTCAAGCCTGGAGTCTGCATACAACAGAAGAAGATGAAGTGCTGAGCTAACGCTCTTGGGCTTTGTGGCATAGTATGCACAGGGTTTTAAAATCAGTACCTGATTCGTTGTTGCTGTGATTATTCCAATTGGTAGGGTGAAGAAAAAGGCAATGGCACATGCAAGCAAAACACCCCACCAAGGCAGCTGGAGTTGCTCAATGTAGTATTCACAAGCAAATATGGTGACAGCAATGTTTGCAATAAGGATGCAGATGAACCACCACTCGGGGACTTGCTTATATCTCCTCATAAGCTTTGTGTGTATGTCCATCTTTTTCTCTTGAAAAGCTGATTTACTTAGCTGCCAGATTTCACTGCACACAAGCGCCATGATTCTTCATTATTTTGTTTTCTTGGCAGAATGACAAACTCCAGAAGAACTTACTCACCTCCCGTGGAAGAGGAAAACGTGAACAATCGTCGCGGTAAGGGACGCGAAACCAACACCATATGTGACAGCAAAGAAAGTGCTGAGGTACAGTGGCCCATTCTTCTCATACGCCTTTGTATCGAAATGGAAATGGGAGTCCACGATGCTGGAGATAAAAGTAAAAAAAAAATCACATTTTGATTGTGCATCTGTTTAATTCTTCGATTTCTTTACATCCTTTAAACAAATTTGCATTTCTTTACATGTAGCCTTGCTGTGCCTGCTACCTCATTGCAGTGCCTTCAACTTTACAGGACTGAAGGAATTTTTCTTTGATCAAAAGTCGTTTTACCGAAGGGCCCCAATAGAATAGAAACGAGCTGACCTTACTATAGGTAGGAAGATGGCAGATAGTAACAAGTTGCAAAAGTCAGTTGTTGGAAGCGTTCAGATCCAGTTTGGTCAACTCGACCCCATGTCCTGTGTTCTCGATGGCATGTTTCGTCGTAATAACTTAGTCACAACTCACAAACTCGCAATGCACTACTCAAAAGAAAAACTAACATCACAAATGACTGTCCAGCTGGAATACGATTGTTCAATACAAAAAAAAAAGAAGAAGATGTGTTCATCATTTCGGAGGCCCCATTGAACCAGTCACATTGCTGCTATCCCTTTCATTCTTGGATGTAAGCAAGGGCAATCCGACGTGGCATGGCCCATCACAGGTATATAATCTACATCCATTGCCTATCGCGATGCGCCGATGCTGGCCTTAAAAATCAGAGCACGAAGTCACGAACAACATGCGCGCAACTACGTGCCAATCATACACTTCACACATTTGCACCTATCAATATGACAATTAAGATTCCATTTATTTTGTTTTTTTGTTAAACTGATCAGTAATAAGCTGGTTTATAATTAAACAACCATAATCAAGTAAGCAATGCTAATCGCTCACTTTAAAAAAAATGCTAATCACTCACCCATAATCAAGGAACGGAGACCAGTCCGGGTCAGATGACTAGATGAGTAGTATAGTACCTGAAGAGGGAGACCTGCACGAGGTTGGACGGCCACCACATCGCCGCCGGCTCCACCAGATACCGCCGGAATATTCCCGCCCACCCGAATCCCAGCACCTGCAATGTGATGAGCAAAGCAATGAACTCTCGCACGGCACGAAATCAAACAAAGAATGATCGAAGAAGCAGCCAAATTAACAGCTTTCGCCATCGTGCACGCCAACGGCGTGGTCAGATGAGATGAGATGAGACCTGGGTGGTGAGGACGACGAGGAGGGAGACGAAGAAGGTGATGTGCTTGCCGTAGAAGACGCGGACGGCGGTGATGACGTGTATGGCGTAGACGGTGCCGGCGCCGGAGTTGGCGAAGATGGTGATGAGCACGTGCTCCTTGACGTTGAAGGGCCCCGGGTTGAGGGAGAACTCCCAGCGGGTGCCCCGGAGGAAGGGCCTCTCCGGCAGCGCCGCCGCCATGAGCCGCCCCAGCGGCACCACGGCGATCTGCGCCGAGATGGCCGTGATGGTCAGCGGCTCCTTGCGGTACCAGAAGAACTGGTTCAGGAACGACAGCAACGCGCACGACGCCGTCCCCAGCACCCACATCCGGAACGTCAGCACCGGCGTCGCCGGCTCGTCACCCACCGGCACCGTCAGCGCCACCTGCTCGATCGGCGAGTTCTCCTCCTCCTCCTCCTCCGGCGAGCCGCCGCCGCGCGACGTCGATGGCGCCGCCACTGCCGCATCATATCGGTGTCAAACAAGATCAGTGACGAATGAAGGCAGCTAGCTTAGTATGGAAAGAACCCAACAAACAGCTGGGAAGATATATCGTTACATAGCGGGGAGGTGATCTGGTCGTCGCCGTCGCCGTCGTCATGCCGCCGGCGCTCCTCTTCCTCTTCCTCTTCTTCTTGCCGGCGAGGAGGAGGGGGAGAGGACGCCATGGTAGCTGGGGGATGTGGCACGTTTGCGTACCTACCTCTCCTGGCCCTTGGGCTTTGGGGTCTTCGACTTGAGCTGTTTCTGTAGCTGTCAGCTAATAATGCACTGTTCTTCTGTGAAATTTTTATGGGACAGGGATGTTTGCGGAAATATCCCCTCTCCAGCAATTGATAGCTTATCGCGTGTGAGCGTGTCTTTGGACTTTAAAATATTGGTACCATCGACTAGGCTAATTCCGACTTATGATGATGATTATATCAACATACTATGATCTTGAGCTAGGACTGGCCACACTGGCTTTCTATGGACAACAACTCGACTATTTCCCTGGCATGTGGGGTCCTAGCTAGGTTACCGGGAAAGATTGCATTTCTTGCCAATCTCAGACAGATTGCTTTCCCGGTATGCATGTAGTAACTGAGAAAGGAAACAATCAGTCAATCTTCCTACGGAGACAATCAGCCAATTAGTCTTCCTAATTCGCGTAGCATCCAAGCTTCTGGATTAAAATTAGGATTTTGCAGAGGAATAAATAGCTTCTTCCGTTCTCCAATGACGATCTACTCCGACGTCAACGGAGAGGTTGGGGAGACGTGTCCAGGAGTCGAGGGATGGCGTCTCATCGTCTTCTTCAGATTATGATGGTGTTGACCCTGTTAATCTCGAGGAAGATGATCTTTGGTGAAAATCTGAGCTTTGCTCGAGTTGCCGGCGGTGGAATCGAAGGATGCATCGTGGGTACCGGAGTTGGCCGATACGCCTGGGAGGCAGTGTACTCGGTTGATTCGCCTAGAAGTAAGCCCTCCTCTGCGGCCTCCACCTTGTGGAGATTGGCTTTGGTGCCCGGCGACGATTGGGAAGCGGCTTCGCTTCGGCAGCGGTGACGAACAGATCTCTGAAGGCTTCGAGGAAGATGAACAAGAGTTTTAAACTTCTTTATAATTTTCCTTTCCGTTGGGGGTCTTGTTTGTAAAAGAGTCGGTGTAATGGGCTAAGATAATACATCTTTCTTCTAAAAAAGATTAAAATTACATGGGTCGCACCAAGCAAATTTTGAAAATTGCTAGGAGTTTGTTTCTTTTGTGATAAAAAAATAGAGTAAGGGTCAACCCTTTTTCAAAAAGAATAATCAGGGAAGAGGCAGGTGTGAACATTGAAGGCCGGGCAATATTCATTTGTGTGATAATGCAAAGGGAAGTGATGCAATAAGCGGTAGTTGAGGACTTCCCATCTGGAGATCCGAATGAATCTTCAGTTTGGGAAGATGCGAGCAACATGTACGAGTATGAGGCCTCTATTGCCCTGATAAGGTTCTTGGCTTTGCATCATGGAACATGATACATGCATGTGCTCTCGTCTCCCCCTTCATCAAGCATGTAGATGTAATGTACCAGCGTTTTCCATGCTTCCAAGCCAGATGGGATCTGGGGGATGAGATGATATGCAAATGGGCATTACATTGCAGGACACTACTCGCAGAGAAGTCAGTTGACATTATCTTTTCTCTTAAACACACCACGGCCGCGTTTAGTTCCCGAAAGGGAACGCCCGATTCGGGCCTGGCCGGCTACTGTAGCGTTTCGTTTGTTGCATGTGCGAAAAATTGTCCAAATATTAATTAATTAGACTCAAAATGTTCGTCTCGCAGAGTACAACAAAAGTGTGCAATTAGTTTTTGATTCTATCTACAGTTAGTACTCCATGCATGCTATAGCATTTTGATGTGATAGGAATCTTCTTTTTACATAGTGAATTTGGGAGTGTGAATTTGGGAACTGGGCCCACATGTATGTACGCTTGCCATTTCTCTGAGCACATTCATTCCATCACCTGCATTTTCCGGCCAGGTTCAATGAATCGATCCAGACAGTCCGTACCATGGCTGAATCGAGATATTTACACAGATTTTTCTCGTGCGTTTCTTGCTCTTGTTCTTCAGTTTTCCCTTCTTTTCTTTCCCCTCCTCCAACAGTCCAACACCAACAGGCAGCAGAACGAAACTATTGCTTTGCTGCAGACAACACATGGGGCGTGTAGCATATGGCAATTCATGGGTCCACGGAACCCTGGCGTGCAACACGACCTCACATGAAAGAACTGACGTCCTCCTCTTCTCCTCCCTCCCCTTTGCTTTCACGAAATCCAATCCTGAGGTTTCAAAACGCCGTGTCCTTTGTGATTGTCATTTTTAGAAACGTCAAGTGCTGTCAGAATTTCCTGGTTGATAGGTCTGGTCCAGTACTTATATCTAACATCTGAGAAAAAAGAAATGCAAACTGTTCCATGTGTTTTTCAGATCAGAGAGTGGAGAAAGGAACACAAATGTTTAAGAAATGCAAGCTGAATTTTAACTTGTTGTAAAAAAGGATAAGAAGGGATCAGATGAATATGCCCTTTTGGACGGTTCCCCGTTGCCATCAGGGTGGGAGGGAATCTGAACCAGCTCGGCCAATCTCGGAGAAGCAGCATTGAATCAGCTGGGGCCTGCACGTACCAATCCAATCGAGACGTCTCTGAATGAGATCCAAGCGAGCAACACGAGGGCAACAGGCCAACAGGCAACAACATATGCCCAAGAGATTCATCACTCACTCGGGGCAAGCCGACAATGTCCTGTCGTCCACGGGCATGGACACTGCTTGCTTTGCTCGTGCTCTGAAACAACCTGTGAAACCTGCTTGCAGCTTTGCTTGCTGTATCCCTGTTCTCTGAGTGAGCCTGAATGCCTGATGAGAGCTCCTTTTCAGGTTCAGTTACTCTTACTCGTAGCCTTGGTTGTGATAAGATGCTGTTGGTTTTGGATTCTCCGACGTGCTCAAAACCAGCAGTACACGAAAGTAACCGGATTGACTTGATGAAATTCACAACTACCTTTCCAGAATTCCAAACGTTATCCCCCTAAAAAGGGGCACCAGGACCTCTTTTTATAGGAGGACTTTACAACACAAAATACAAATTTACCCTCTCGACGGAGCCCCTTACATAAGTTGACTAACCAACTATGACCAAGGGCAAAAAGGACATTTTACATACATGACGTACACCATTTGACTACTGCCTAAAGTTTACATGACGTGATCACCAATCTGATAAAGTAAAGACTTACTTTACACTTTCTACTCCAACCAAGACCTTCGATGTGCTCACTTCCGCTCCTCCCCTCCTTGATCGAAGGTGCCGGCCGAATTGGGGAACTCCCGCCAGATTCCCAGCGACCTTCGCCTATCTTTCTGTCCTTCGCATTCCTATCTTTGAACTGCATCACCTTCGTTCCTTTTGGTTGGCTCCACCTTCGTCGTAGATTCACTCCGTGACATCTCGATGCTCTTTGACCTCGAAGGTCACCTCAGCCTCGTCTCTTGAAGCGTCCCCTCGAAAGAGAGAACTTAATGTGATACAAATACCAGTCCCAGGATGCTGGTTCACATTATTACAACAGATAGTTCAGTAAAGAAAAAACATTCCGGGTGGCCGTTGCATTGCAGGGCCACGACAA